>CAJQTV010000469.1:0-63557 GCA_907163055.1 Formica aquilonia x Formica polyctena
ATTTGAAATACTTTCCACTTGAAAAATACTTAAAACAAATAAAGCTAAAAGGTTATTCTGTAATAAATGACTGTTAGTAAAAACGATATTATTGATGAATTACACAAACCAGCAAGGAGAAATTATCCAAGAAGATCTACTATTACATTAGGAATCGATGATCTTTGGCAGGCTGATCTTGTTGAAATGGATTCGGGTAACTTAAAGGGAATATCCAAAATTAATAAGGGATATAAATATTTATTAACAATTATTGATACTTTTTCCAAATTGGCTTGGGCAATTCCTGTTAAAAATAAAACTGGAGAAAGCGTATCAAAGGCAATGAGTGTTTGTTTTAAAAACCTATCGAATGCGTCCTTCGGACTAAGTCTTTCAGATGCTTCACATTCAAGAACCGAAGGCTTGTCTCAAGGGGTTGATCTGAACTCACAGCATAAACCACCAAAAAATCTACAAACTGATAATGGGAAAGAATTTTATAATAAAGATATTTAAACACTCATGGATCAAAATAAAATTAATCATTATTCAACATATAGTGATAAAAAAGCTGCAATTGTTGAAAGGTTTAATAGATCACTCAAAGAATTAATGTGGAAACAATTCAGTATACAGGGTAATTACAAGTGGGTTGATATATTACCAAATTTGTTGAATATTTATAACAATAGAAAGCATAGAACTATAGGAATGACACCATGTGAAGCGTCAAGCCGTCTTGACAAGCCCCAAAGGGTCGCGTCTGAAAGACTAACTAGTAAACTGCCTGAGAAGGCATCTGAAAGACTAAGTCCGAAGGATGCGCCTGAAAGACACCTGAAGATGCGATTCAAAGTTGGTGATTATGTAAGGATTAATAAATTAAAGCATATGTTTGAAAAAGGATATACAGCTAATTGATCAACTGAAATATTTGTAATAGATAAAGTTTTTAAAAACATACCTCCATATTATCATATTAAAGATATGAAAGGTGAAGAAAGTAAGGGAACTTTTTATGAACAAGAACTACAAAAAACTAAAATTCCATCTAACATCTATTTAGTTGAAAAAATATTAAAAAGAAAGGGAAATAAAGTTTATGTTAAATGATTAGGCTTTGATAATACACATAACCAATGGATAAATAAGAAGGATCTAATCACTTCGTAAGCATCCTTCGTTGTTTTTGTAATTGCTTTTATGAATGATTTTATAGGTGATTTTGATGTTTTTAGTTGATTTTGGTGGCGGAAAAAAATCCGGTCTAGGACGTACCCTTTTGTATACTACTGAAATATTTTTATTTATAGGGCATTGTGAATTTGTTGTTTATATAATTATTATTTTACTAGTTAACATATTTCTTACGATTAAATTAAACATTGTTCATTTCCTTCTGTTTTTTATAGAAAGCAATTTATGTTATTATGAAAAACTCGCGCAATATTTATTTATTTAATGCTAAAATGTTGCTGGGAACGAAAAAAATAAAATTATACAAAAAAAAATTACACACGGGGATTCTAACCAGCGATCCCGCGCTTACAAGACCTGAGCGCTGCCCGCTCAGCCACATGGTCGCTTCGATTATCGTTTATCGCGAAGCGGTTAAGTCGTGCTGGAAAATCTTTCATAATTTTTTTTGGACGAATGCGTGAAAAGCGCGCGCTAAAACTTTAACACAATTTCTTTCTCATTAAGGACTATTCATAGAAAAATTACCGCTTGAATCTGAGATGGGCACGTCTGGCCCTCCCCTTGTGAGATCAAATTATTTAAAACATTGTTCAACACTTAATCTTTGTCCAAATTCCCATTTAAAATGTAATAATACAATAAAATTGTAATTCTGAAAGACAAACGTAATACAGTTTAAAATACAATTTGCACAACGTACAGCATAAGGATTATTGTTCGCTGCGTATCAAAGACAGCAGAAATGAGACATATCTTCAAAAGTCAATATAACATCAATATCATATAACATCATATAACAAATTCGTAGTTTCAGAGACATTCAGTTAAATACAACCCAGTAAGCAATTTGATAACAAATTGTTGCCAAATTGGCATCAAATTCGCTCAAAACTTGGTAACAAATTCAGTGCCATCTGTGTCCGCATTAAGCTTGTGTTTTGGTGACAAAACTTGCTGACATAACCTGACAGCAAATTAACGGCAAAAAACGAGCAAAGCTTGACATGATTTGACGTCAAATTGGTGGCAAAAATCGAGCAAGATCTGCGCAGGACAATCTGACAGCAGATTGTCAGCAAAAACCGAACAAATTCTGCAGCTTTTAGCCATTCATATAAAATAGTATATTTAAATGGATTTAAAGTCTCAACTCTAAGTAATAAAATGATGATAAGTTTTGGTCATAAAATGACCATTAGATAATTAGACATCCTAAGTTAGGTCTCATGAGACCCAAAATATATCACATCTACGGGAGACCATTTTCTGACGTTCTTTTGATGGCAAAAATAAGACAAATTACAGTATTGTTATATAAAATCATATATTAATGTTTTAAAACGTATAAGTTGTTATAGCCCGAACAGGCTATACACGAATTATTAAATATATTATTCTAAATACATATTATTTGATATGATTGCTCAACGTGTAACGCGAATACAGATCACGTTACGAACGTTGACCGAGCGAAGCGCTGACAACGCGAGCCACGCGCGAAGCCCGAGCGACCGCGCAATCACTCATCACGAAAACGCGGAAATCAAGGCAAGCGGAATTAATGCGTTGCGAAAATGCAACGTAGAGATCCTATCTAAAAGCGAAAAGGAAATTGCGAAAATGCAAGCAAAGAAGTCCCTTAGAACTCCTTAGCTTGCATCCGGATCTTGCCGCAAAAATCGAGCGACACGACACATGGTCTTGTTGTCTCGCTAACCGATCCCCTCCTGGGAAACCAAGGGGAGATAAAAGACCCATCGCTAACGATCGGCGGGCAGTCTTTATCCTTAATTAATATTATGCGGGTAGTAGCGCTAACAGTCGCAAGTGTCAACAGCGAGTGTCGATAATTATTGTAATATCGAGTAGTCACACTTAGTTGTGGAGATCGAGGAGCAAGTCTCGCGACGTAAACCCGACTCCAAACACGCGCACGCGAGTGTCAGATAACGCGATACACGACCCGAGTAGGTAATAAATACGAGGACGAATTATAACTAAGACCATTTGTAATGAATAAAAGTTTTATTTAACATAAAAAGTGTCCAGTGCTACGGGTAAACCGCCAGACGCATCCCAGATTCCTAAATCTTAATCCGGCAACGATCCCAAAATTTACCGTGCTTCACCCAAGGCATAACAAAATTGGTGGCAGCGGTGGGATCTGCCAGAGGACGTCAGCGAGCTCATCCCGCTAAGACCTGAAAAAGACACAACTGTATTCAAAAACGGGCACGCCAGCAACCAATCGAATTAAAGTTGACGGACGGAAACGGCCAAGCCTTCCCCAAGACCTGCAAAGAACCTCGTGTAAACAGGGCAGGCACGCCAGCATACGTAAAACGTAAGCTGACGGAAACCACAATCGACGGAAGACAACGCAAGGACAACAGAACGAGCATCGTCACAACAGCTGTAGCAGAAACGTGAGCCGACAAGCATCGCGACCTACGATAACGGACAACGCATCGACGCCGGACAACGACCGCCGTACGACGAGCATCGTCAGCCGTATTAGCCGCCGAGCGAAGGACTGCAGCGTCAGCGACCTACTGACACAGCGAGCGATCATGCGAGCCGTCATAATATTGTAAGTCCGAAAAATTTAATAAATATAACTGCGTGAATGTCGGAAAGTTCGAATATACCAAAACCGATAGCGAACCTATCGTGGTTACTGAGCGAACCAGCCCGACGAGCGATTAGTTTAAGCTTAACACCGCGAGAAAAGCTTTATAACGTGCGAAAAACTTAGAAACTCAATACTCGAGCGAAAGCGAGCCCGAGTTACCGGAAAATGTCGTCACAGAACGCGAATTTCCATTTAACAATTTGGACGAAAACCTACTCCCGCGTAATACGACTGACCCCACTGACAACACTCAACGCGAGACTAGACGTACGCGACCGTATATTAGCAGAACTCCAAGTAGAGTATCTTTACGACGCGAATTTTCGTTAACGTCCTACGAGAGCGATCTGTTCAATCCGGAAGAGATTTATAGCCAACAAGAAAATAATATGGCCGAATCGCGAAATCCGCAAGAACGCGCTCCCGCGAACCCGCCGCAAAGAGCGGTAGACGAAGAAATAGAACACACGCGACGATCCATTCGCCAGATGGACCAAAACATAGCGGAGGCGAATCGCACGCCGCCTCCCGAAACACATCGCGAGGAAAGAAGAGATGATACGCAACTCTTCGAAATACTAAATGAAATGCGCACAGGAATAAGAGCATTGAATAGGCGAGTAACGCGAGTAGAAGACGCGATTATGGAATTGCCACGTCACGGATGTAACCGCCGAGAGAACGATAACAACGCGTTTAATGCCACATACGAGCGAACCGACCGCGACATCAGAAATTGACGTAGCATTGTTCCAAATTACTTGCCGTTAAAAGAAGCAAGAACAATGATTTCCGAATTTGACGGAACATTGCGACATAAGTTATTAGAATTTTTAAATGCATGCACGTACGCCGTTCAAGACATAAATCCCGCGGATGAAGAATCTTTAATCCGAGCAATTTTATATACGAAACTAAAAGGAAAAGCCATGCAGGATTTCGAAATATTCAGACTTTCGACGAACTAAAACAACAACTTGAGACTTGTTACCAGTCGAAACAAAGCACGACACATTTACAGATCGAGTTCAATTCGCTAAAACAAAAGCCGAATGAAACTGCGCACGCTTTCGGACAACGCGTTGATTTACTAGCGATGAAATTATACGACTCGATGATCGAAGGAAAGGAGCAATCCGCATTATCAAAACGAACTATTCAACAAACAATCTAAGCGCAGGCATTAATAAATTACCAGATCGGGCTACACGACGAATTACAAGTGCTCGTACGCGCGCAGCGATATACGACGCTCCAAGAAGCGATAACGGGCGCGAGCGCCGAAGAAAAACTCAGACCAGGAACAGCGAGAACAAGTAGTTTTGTTAATAAAAATAAAACCGATTCAAGTTACTCGCGAAATAGTCGAAATCCGACACCGCAATGCTTTAAATGCGGAAAAAACGGACATTACGGACGCGATTGTCGAAGTAGCCGATATGCGCTCCCGAAACCGGAAAAACTCTCGCGAATAAACGCAATAAGTAAATACTGCTCGCATTGCAAAAGAACAGGGCACAGCCGCGACGAATGCTGGAGCCTAAACGGAAAACCGAAACATAGTACAGATAAACTAAAAATCGGAAATCATCAAAAAACGCGCGAAGAAAATATACGCGACCGAAAGAAATCGCGACAACAGAAAAGGAACGCCGATAGCGCAAGTAGCAGCAGCGAAGACGAGCAGGATGAAGCGAGAAAGAAACAACCGCGACCTGCATCTGAGTATCGCGTTACACATATTAAAGGTATGCCACGCGCACAGAAAAAAACGGATTTATTGCTAATAACAATACCAATGCGACAAGCAAAAGACGGAAAAATACAGATGTTGTACGACTCAGGGTCGACCATCTCATTAATAAAATTGAAACATTTAAAGGATGACACACTAATACATGAAGGTAAAATCGCGCTTACAGGCATAACCGGACATAAAGTACACACCATAGGAAAAATGTACGCCACGATTAAGATAGAAAATCACAAGGTAAAACATGCATTTTACGTTGTAAGAGACGACATTCCAATAGAATATGAAGGAATAATAGGAATTGATTTCCTTCGACAACATTCGGTATCCTGTGATTATAATCAAAATCAATTAAAAATAGGAGAAGCCGTGCTAAGATTCCATACGTTTAACAAAACAATCCTAAAACCGCGCAGCGAAACCATCGTAAAAGCGATAACGAAGCAAAATCGGATAGGAATAGTACGAGCAGAGGAAACAGCTCCAGGAATCTACCTTGGAAACTGTCTAGTAGAACCGAAGGATTATACGTGTCCCGTTAGTATCATAAATACAACCGATACGGAAGTCGAGATACAGACGCCGAACGTCACCCTCGAAAACATAGAACGCGAAATCGAATCCAAAATACACACGATACAAGCAAGAAAAAACTTTAAGTCTACTAGCTCGAGACAAATCTGACAACTACTACGCACGCAACATTTAAATACGGAAGAAAAACAGGCACTCCTACGGATATGCGAAGAATATTGCGATACATTTCAGTTGGACGGAGAACCACTGACGTGCACCGCGACGGTAGAGCACGAGATAAACACGCGCGCTGATACCTCGCCGGCGAACACGAGACCGTATCGTCTTCCCGATAAGCACAAGACGGAAGTAAATAAGCAAGTGCAAGAAATGCTGAAAAATGGCATAATCCGAATAAGCGCGAGTCAATGGAACGCACCTTTATTAGTGGTACCGAAAAAGGCCGACGCATCCGGAAAACCTAAGCTCCGAGTAGTAGTAGACTTTCGGAAGCTAAACGATTTAACAATAGGCGATTCATTTCCACTGCCCAATATCACCGAGATACTGGACCAGTTAGGAAACGCTAAATATTTTACCACACTAGACTTAGCGTCAGGATATCATCAGATACCGATGGCTGAGCAAGATAAACAAAAGACAGCTTTTTCAACGCCCTACGGACACTATGAATTTAATAGAATGCCGTTTGGATTGAAAAATGCGCCAGCAACATTCCAGAGACTAATGAATTCAATTCTAACCGGAATGCAAGGACTTAAATGTCTAGTTTATTTAGACGACATCGTCATATACGGAGCGAGCCGAGAGGACCACAATAAAAGACTCAAGGAAGTACTGCAGAGACTCCGAAAAAATAATCTAAAGTTGCAACCAGATAAATGCGAATTTTTGCGCAAGGAAGTAATTTATCTAGGACACATAATTTCGGAGAATAGGATATCTCCGGATCCGTCAAAATTAATGGCAATAAAGGAATTTCCGACGCCGAAGAAAGTAAAATATATACAATCTTTCATAGGACTAGCCGGATATTATAGAAAATTCATAGAAGATTTTTTAAAAATAGCCAAGCCACTGACGAAATTAACGAAGAAAACGGAAAAATTCGAGTGGACTATGGAACAGCAAAATGCTTTCGAAATACTAAAAGAAAGATTAATGACAGCGCCAGTGCTAATGTATCCAGATTTCAATCAAGAATTCATAGTGACCACTGATGCTTCCGACTATGCAATCGGAGCAGTATTGTCACAAGGAAAAGTAGGTAACGACCGGCCAATTGCTTACGCCAGAAGAGTTTTAACGCGGGCGGAGCAAAATTACAATACAACCAAGAAAGAATTATTAGCGATTGTATGGGCTGCAAAACATTTTAGGCCATACGTATACGGTACGAAATTTAAAATCGTAACCGATCACAAACCATTAATCTGGTTATTTAATGTGAACGATCCCGGATCGAGATTGATCCGATGGAGATTAAAACTCGAAGAATATAATTATGAAATCATCCATAAAGCCGGACGAGCGAACGCGAACGCCGATGCACTGAGCTGCAATGTAACAAGAGAAGCGCATGAAACAGAAGAGGAAGAACAAGAGATCCTCGCAATAGAAGAAGAAACAAACTCCGACGAAGAAAAAATATACACGGAGGAAGACAAGAAACAGATATTATATGAATATCATGATGCACCCACAGGAGGACATCAAGGAGTTGAACGAACTATAAAAAGAATCCGCCTAAATTACAATTGGCCAGGAATAACGAAAGATGTAGAAAAATACATTGCAAAATGCGAATTGTGCCAAAAAAATAAACTATCGCGAAAAGATAAAGTACCGTTAATAATCACGGATACGCCTACTAAACCTTTCGAAAAATGCGCGTTAGATATTGTAGGACCGCTAACAGTTACAATAAACGGAAATAAATATCTTTTAACATTCCAAGACAACTTAACGAAATTCAGCGAAGCGATACCGATTCCAAACCAAGAAGCAAACACGGTCAGTAAAGAATTCGTTACAAAGATTGTACTTGAACACGGAATACCGAAAAAATTTTTACGAATCAAGGCACACATTTCTTCAGCGAAATATTTAAAAATACATGTAAATTATTAAAAATAAATAAAATACAAACAACTGCCTATCATCCGGAAAGTAATGGCGCGTTAGAACGATCGTATCGAACATTAGCGGAATATTTAAGACACTACATAAACGAAGACCAGACAGACTGGGACGAATGTATACCGTTCGCAATGTTCACATACAATACGACGCCACACACAGCTACGGGGTATACACCCTTCGAATTAGTCTACGGGCACCAAGCGGATTTACCTACGTCACTGACGAGACCGCCTAAACCGACATATAATTACGACGATTACGCGCAAGAATTGAAAGAAAGACTAAGGACAACAAATCAGCTCGCAAAGGAGCATATCAAAGAAGAAAAATTTAAAGCCAAAAAACAGTACGACAAAAATACTAGAGAAATAAAATTTAAAGTCGGCGACAAGGTATTAGTACATGACGAGACGCTCCGACGCGGACGATCTAAGAAACTTGAATCCCTATGGACCGGACCGTACGTAATAATCGAGAAAAATTCGGACGTGAATTATACAATTAAGAAAGGAAGAAAAGCGGTGCGCATGCATACAAACAAATTAAAACAATTTATAGAGAATTAAAAGAAAAAAAAACTTATCTATTCGTTGTTGGAACGACCGATCAATCGCATCCGATACAAAGCGCGACGCATCTGCGCAATCGCACGACCTCGCTCTTCGAATTCACGGAGGATAGGACGGAGATGATCATTAAAACCGCGCCCTCGAAGGCGTATAGGCATATCTAACCACAGTCGACGCAACAATGGAATAAATCCATCGGGAGGCTCATAACGAGGCACCCAAACAGCATTGTCGAACCCGTCGTCCACCTCATTCAAATCCGTTTGAGGCACAATAATTAAAACTGCACCATCGCTATCGAAATCTTCCTCCGAGGAGGGAAGATAATGCGATCGATCAACTACATTCGCACAAACCATGTTAGTAGTATACTCAGTAAAATACGACTGAATAAAAAACCACACGACGCTAAAGCCAGCAAGAAGAAAACTTAAACTCATAAAATGGGAGGCGATAAGACGGTTATATGAAACATTTTAATATGAAATTACAGGATACTTGTCAGCTGGAACAGTCGACAGGCCGAAAGTCGCACGGGACAACATGAAACGGATTCACCTTACAAAGTCCAAGAATTCATACACAACCCCGGCATATATTTCGAAAAGATCGGACAATTACAGCAAGCTACAAAAACGTGGAAATTAGTTATTAAATTAGATATAACGACAATAAATGACAAAGTATGACAAATAAATCAATACATCCAACAAACTAACGAGATGTGCGAACAAATAAAGTCGGAATTCCACCATAAACGCACTTGCGATAATTTAAAGGAAATCGTAAAAAACGAGTCGAAACAATTAACGAAATTGACCACTCTAATAAATACGCTATATAAGACACGGACGAACGGACGTAGAGGTCTCATCGACGGAATAGGCGGAATAGCGAAAACATTGTTCGGTACAATGGACGCAAACGATAGAGAATTAATAAACAAACAATTAAATCTCTTACAAAATAATCAGCAAACCATTCAACATGTCGCGAAAAATCAAATAAAAATCTTAAATAGTACAATAGTATACCTAGATAAACTAGAAAATATATTAGACCATAACGGTAAATTACTAAACCATTATGTGCGAGAATATATTACTCGCAAAGAAATAACCGAACATTTTACGGTAATCATCGCAATGATAGCAGATTTAATTCGGGATGCGAAAGATGTAATAGAATATCTTACGTATGTACGCAAGGGCACGATGCACCCCGTACTAACACCTATTAGCGACATTATAACACATTTAAAAGAAGCAGTTATCCAATTACCTCACGGTTTATATTTCCCTTTCGAAATTCGAAACGACGAATGGTTAGCACTAGAAGAATATATTAAAATAACTGCATACCGTGAAGGATCAATCATATTTACTGTATTGCGATTCCCACTAATCTCACAACCAGTATACGATATAATAAAGGTAACCTACATTACCTACGTACGATCATAAAAATATATTTACGCACGCGGAAATAAACCACGAAATAATCGTAGTTAACAGAGAAGGATTAACGTATATCATAATAACGGAGGACGACTTAAAAAAGTGTATCCAAATAAATTCCAGATACATATCTGAGAAAACGCAACCAATACACCGTAATAATCCAAACGCGCCGTGCGAAATACAAATGTACTTGCAACCACAAAACCAAAACGAGGCTTGCAAAAGTAAACATGTAATTGCGACAGAAACGATATGGATACCGTTGCGACAGTCACTTACTTGGTTATACTCAACTGTACGCGAACAATCAATAATAATTCAATGCGAAAATTACAACGAGATTAGAAAAGTAATTAAAGGAACAGGGCAGATTACCCTTCAAAATAAATGTAAATTAATAACAACAGAAATGACGATCCAACCAAAAGAAGTCATACAAGGTAACGAAATAGAAACGTATTTACCGGAAATTAATATTACATTTATACGAGACAATACAGACGTACTAGACACGAAACAACCAAACATCGTACAGCATTCAGAATTAACAGAATTAAAAAATAAACTAAAGGATATAAACAACGATTTGCAAAATACTAACGACAAATTCTTTACGAAAAAACAATTCGTATATCCTATGGCGACAAGCGGAATAACCACAATAATTATAATAATATTAATAATTTATATAATTATAAAAAATAAAAAGAAACATACGAAACGACCGTCAGTCAGGATATACGAAGAAGACGAACCACGTATGTCCTACGGATTCCCAAAACCCATATTAAAACGTAGTTTAAGTACACGATTTTAGATAAGTATAGGAATAATAAGAAACGATTATACCTCATATTGTATACGGGAAAAATATTGTACATTAGAATAAGAAGAAATCTTGTTTTGCGAAAAACGTCACTTTTACACCTCCGTTTTTCTTTTTTTTACGGGGGAGGGATGTTATAGCCCGAACAGGCTATACACGAATTATTAAATATATTATTCTAAATACATATTATTTGATATGATTGCTCAACGTGTAACGCGAATACAGATCACGTTACGAACGTTGACCGAGCGAAGCGCTGACAACGCGAGCCACGCGCGAAGCCCGAGCGACCGCGCAATCACTCATCACGAAAACGCGGAAATCAAGGCAAGCGGAATTAATGCGTTGCGAAAATACAACGTAGAGATCCTACCTAAAAGCGAAAAGGAAATTGCGAAAATGCAAGCAAAGAAGTCCCTTAGAACTCCTTAGCTTGCATCCGGATCTTGCCGCAAAATTCGAGCGACACGACACATGGTCTTGTCGCTAACCGATCCCCTCCTGGGAAACCAAGGGGAGATAATAAAAAGACCCATCGCTAACGATCGGCGGACAGTCTTTATCCTTAATTAATATTATGCGGGTAGTAGCGCTAACAGTCGCAAGTGTCAACAGCGAGTGTCGATAATTATTGTAATATCGAGTAGTCACACTTAGTAAAAATTGTGGAGATCGAGGAGCAAGTCTCGCGACGTAAACCCGACTCCAAACACGCGCACGCGAGTGTCAGATAACGCGATACGCGACCCGAGTAGGTAAGAAATACGAGGACGAATTATAACTAAGACCATTTGTAATGAATAAAAGTTTTATTTAACATAAAAAGTGTCCAGTGCTACGGGTAACCCGCCGGACGTATCCCAGATTCCTAAATCTTAATCCGGCAACGATCCCGAAATTTACCGTGCCTCATCCGAGGCATAACAAAGTAAATTTAAATAATTTAATTTACAAAATTAAAGATCTTTTTGGACAGAAATTGTTCGAATAAGTGAAAATCGAACAATTATCTGTCCGATTTGCCAAAAATCAGTTCAATATCTGAATTTCTTGTATAAGAATTGCGTCAAAAATTGAACTGATAGAAATATATATTATAATATTATTAGCGTTTTGCAGGCTTTATATACACTCATGACAAGAATTTGAATACGGGTATAGATAATGAATAACGCGTCGCATAGCGATAAGCGACTGAACTATTTTATAATACTTTGTAATAAGCTGCAGATTCTGTTCGGTTTTTGCTGCCAATTTGCCATCAGATTGCGCACTCCAGATCTTGCTCAGTTTTTGCTGACAATCTGATGTCAGTCATGTCAGCAAGCTTTGCTCGGTTTCTGCCGCCAATTTGCTGTCTAGTTATGTTAGCAAGCTTTGCTTGGTTCTTGCCGGCAATCTGCCAGCTTAATCGGTAACAACAACTGTTGTACCAAATTTGTAGCCTTTTTGCTGACAATAATTTGTAGCAAGCACTTGGCAATATCTGTTAGAACAGACATGGCTGACTGGGAATGCATCTACTATACGATTAAAATACCCAGGCAAACACGCATTGCGATTTTTCAATTAGAATTAGAAATATAGCAAGTATAAAATTTGCTAAAAGTCATTTCGCTATTGCTGAGATCAAATTTTTCAAAATCTCTGCCCAATACTTGATCTATATCCTGCTTAGATTGTAATAATACAACAGAAATGCAATTCTATAACAAAAACATAATACAGTTTGAAGTGGGTTTGCACATTGTGTAACATTGCATAACACAAGGGTCATCACGCGCTGCATATTGGAGACAGCATAAATGAGACATATCTTCGAGAGTCAAAATATGAACACATAGTGTAAGAGACTTACAATTGCATACGATATATCTAGATCATGAATGAAATATTCATGCACAAGTGCGTTGCGATCTTTCAATTATAAACAGATGTATAAATATAAATATAATGTTACAAATATAAAAATTGATAAAGTCACATTTTGCTACGCTAAGATTTATGTAGAATAATATATAATTCTAATCCTATTATATTTAATGCTAACCGCTCTTGTATAAATATATATTAACACGAAAAAAATACCTTCTATAGAAAACCCAAAGTAGTAAATGTTGGTGATTCCATAACATTACACAAGATTCTGATGGCAGAGATAATAAAGAACACTTGCTCAAAAGAATCTCATGCTTTGTAAATGGATTTATTCCAGATACTAGACAAGAGCTAAATGCTTTTGTAACTGAGATTATTCCATGTCTATATCCTTATAATCTTACGATTATGGTCCTTATATGATCCCTATGTGTGTGTCCTTTTTAAATGTCGTCTTTGATACCTAAAATACACACAATGTAAAATTTGTTGCATATACAGGGTGGTCCATTTTAAAAGAGCCAGTCAAATATCTCGAAAAATATGGAAGATACGGAAAAACGTTTCAGACAAAAGTTGTTTGGTTCGAAGGGGGACATAAGATGGTGCCATTGATGTGACCTTGGATAGTCATTTGAAGGTCACATGAAGGTCACTTTCAATTTCTTAAATGGAAACCCCTATTTTTTATTGCATATTCTTATAGCTTATGTCGAGAGCTTTCCAAAACACTATAATAAAGTATTTTTTCATTAAGTACTTTTTGAGTTATTTTATATTTTAATCTGACATATTTTGATAGAAAAAACAAAATATCTCGTAAAATATTTAGTTCTCGATAATCTTACTGTAATACTTTTATGTACAGAATAATGAGACAAATTAATTAGTAAAAAAAATAATTGTTTTTAAGAAAAAGTATGTAATTATTTATAATGTATTTATAATGTATTTTTTTAAACAATTATTTGTTTTTTTCTTTACACTAATTGATTTGTCTCATTATTCTGTACATAAAAGTATTACGGTAAGATTGTCAAAAACTAAATATTTTACGAGATATTTTAATTTTTATATCAAAATATGTCAGATTAAAATATAAAATAACTCAAAAAGTACTTAATGAAAAAATACTTTGTAACGGGGTTATTTTCGTGAGCTCGCGGATTCGCTCGGTCGTGATCAGGGCTCGGAGAAAGTATTGAGACACACGATTTAAATAAAATATAAAAGAATGTGACTTTATTTGGTCTCTATCGGCGCTGGTTAATAATACAGAAAGGCCCCGCGGAGCGGGTGCGCGGCAGATAGTAATGTGCCACGGGCGGGGCGCGGTTGTTATGAATTGCGTGAGTTTAACAATGAGATGCGGTGTAGTATACGTAAACGGCTATCAATACGCCAGGTAGGCGGCGCGGGGCGCATGGTCGGTTTGTTGTGACGGCGCGTGGTTCACAAAAACGCGTGAGTCGATTTAAACCGGCGAGACAGTTTCTTATGCATTTACGGTCCGCGATAATATTTACGTCTGCCACGGGCGGGGCGCGTATTCCCAGATGTAGTGGGATGCGTGCGATATCGAGAAATCTCGAACGGGCAGCGAAGTCGCTGTCCCTTGTTCGCACGCGGAGTATGAATTGACCAACGGAGTTGAGGAAACTCAACGGGATGGCGAACTCGCCAGCCCACGGTCCGTATGGTCGGGTCGGTCGGAAGTTAGACCGTTTCTCGAGAACTCTCGAGAGGAGCGGTCGCGGATTGCGAAGGATCGCAAAGCGGTTCAGAAGCCGAGAATGCTCGGCGGAGGCTGCGAACTCGTCAACCCCACGTTCCGTCGTGTTTGCTAATGATTGCGGATCGGATCAGGAAAGTCTCGAGCGTACAGCTCGAGCGGATTCAGTTTCTGGTGCGATTCTGGTGCCGGGATCTAAAAAGGCTGCCGTTATATACCCGAGCGTCTAACGGTAACCGCGTCGCTCGCCCCCGGGTGGGGATAATGACGTGTTGTTTTTCGGCAGGTAATTAACGGTAAACACGTCATCTCCCCTGGGCCAAACGGCGCGGCGTTTCGTCGGGTGTCGCTCGGGCGTTTACGGCAGCGCTCGGCGGTGCTCGGTTTACGGTGTAACGGCGGCCGTATAACGGCCGTACGGTTGTTTATCGCAACGACGGTAATTAGGTTTAGAAAAAGGGCGCTCGGCGCCTCTGCCACTGCCCGGCTGATGTTCGCCGGGCGGCAGACTTCCGGCGGTCTATTGCCGGGTAACAATGGGGGGTGCATTGTTACAACTTTATTATAGTGTTTTGGAAAGCTCTCGACATAAGTTATAAGAATATGCAATGAAAAATGGGGGTTTCCATTTAAGAAATTGAAAGTGATCTTCATGTAACCTTCAAATGACTATCCAAGGTCACATCAATGGCAACATCTTATGTCCCCCTTCGAACCAAACAACTTTTGTCTGAAACGTTTTTCCGTATCTTCCATATTTTTCGACATATTGGACTGGCTCTTTTAAAATGGACCACCCTGTATATTATTATAAAAAAGGGATACTGTTCGGGAGTCGATCTCGACGAGATCGCCCGAATCTTAAGAAACGCTCAGAGTTGAGCGAGAAGCGGTGTGTAACGCGAATCCGTAGATCCGCTGGAGGATAAGGAGATTGAGAAAAGAGTCGAGTGCAGATTGTTTTAACTATTCGTTTATTTAGAATAAGACGAGCGAGCGACGTCACGTGTTCCGCGAATCCGACGGATATCTTCAGAATGTCCTGTTCATGATTGCCCCTTTTCGCGATTCGGAAATGTTGATGAAGAGCTTCTTGCTAGAAACTCTCGCGAGAGCGGAAATCTTGCACGCGAACACCGGATGGAATTTGGCGCGAGGCAGAGGACATTCGCGATGCGATTAACGAGCGTCGACTCTCGGACTCCATAGAATTAACATTCACAATGTCTTAGCACTAACTGATTTGAAGAATACAGTTTGAGATATGACCGAATTGACCGCCGCAAGAATATGAATGCGATCGTATGCGAGACAATTCGGACCGATTTTGAGACGAGTAAGCCTACTGCGTACGCGACACGAGCGAGAATAAGACACGAAAGAATATCATACGAGAAATGATGATATTTGAAACTATGATCGATTGCTATCGACCAGCTCGAATCGTTGTCGTAGGCAGACTAAATTCCGACCGCGGAAACTCGCGCTCTGCCGATCTGAATAACAAGTTTTTCTGATTTCAAACCTTCTCGAACCAGGTGTTTGTCACAGTTTTTCATTCTAACAAGAATGCGATCACGCACCGAGCGGGTGACCGCGACGCTGTTTGTTCTCGCTCGTGTTTTATTTTCTGAGGCAATCGTTTTAATATAACGGCGAAATTTAGAAACGAAAATTTAATGATTCAATTTTGAACAGATACTTTAAATTCCAAATAATTTTCATAGATAAAGCTTCTACATTTATATATATAAATAATACTTACTAAATAGAAAATATGTGTAGAAAATATATGTATAAAAAATAGAATTTCGCATTTAAAATAAATTTTCATGTTTATACATATAAAACATCACTATTGTGAGAGAAACCAAGTCTTAATGTTTTTTTTTTTTATAAAGGGTATTTAATGTGCCGTCAACTGAGTAGTTATTTTCCCGTTTTTTGACACCTAATTGTAAGTCTTAATGCTAAAGATATTACTCGTTAGAAAATTTGTCATGTATTTGACGATAGATAAAATATGAAATTCCAATGCAACATTCGCAAAAGTGATGTTACAAATATAAATAAGAAGAAAATTTATTTGAGCTGCACTAGAATTTCGTACTTTATCCGTTACTCGTTGATTAAAGGAAGAAAGTTCAGCTTAGTGCAGCGAAAAAAAACAGACCTATCATCAGATACATAACAAATTTCCTAACCTTAAGTACCCTTAGCATTCAGACTTAAGTATCAAAAAAATCGGAAAATAACTACTGGGTTGACGGCACGTTAAATACCATTTATAAAAAAAAGTATTAAGACTTGGTTTCTCTCACAATAGTAGTGATGTTTCATGTGTATAAACATGAAAATTTATTTTAACTGCAAAATTCTATTTTTTAATATTTTCTACACATATTATCTATTTAGTAAGTATTATTTGTGTACATAAATGTAGAAGTTTTATCTATGAAAATTATTTGGAATTTAAAGTATCCCTTTTTTATAATAATGTATATGTAACAAATTTTACATTGTGTATATTTTAGGTGTGAAATACGACACTTAAAAAGGACACACATGTAGGGATCATATAAGGACCATAATCATAAGATTATAAGAACATAGACATGGAATAATCTCAGTTACAAAAGTTCTTGTCTAGTATCTGGAGTAAATCCATTTACAAAGTATGAGATTCTTTTGAGCAAGTGTTCATTATTATTATCTTTGCCATCGGAATCTTGTATAATGTTATGGAATCATCAACATTTACTACTTCAGATTTTCTACTATGTGTTTCAAGAGCGGTTAGTATTAAATATATTTGGATTATAAAATTATATATAATCTACATAAATTACAACGTAACAAAATGTGACTTTTAGCAATTCTTATTCTTACAACATATCTGGTTCTAATTGGAAGATTGCAATGTAATTGTGCATGGATATTTCATTCTTCGATATAGATATATGGTGTGCAATTATGCAAATCTCCTACACGGGTTCCTATTTTGATTCTTAATGGGATGTTTCATTTATACATGTCTCTAATACATAGCCAATGATAGATAAATGAATGATGATCCTTGTGCTACATAATATGCATATATATTTGGAACTGTATTATATTTTTGTTACAATATTGCATTTTTATTGTATTATTACATTTGAAGCGGGAATTTGGACAAAGATCAGATACTAAGCAGAGATTTTGAAAAATTGGATCTCAGCGGTAGCGAAATGTAACTTCTGGCTATTTCTTCTTATTATTTTTCAGTTTTCTTTAAATCAAACTGATAATTAAAATAAATTTTTCATTATCTTATATTTATACATGCATTCTACCATTCTTGCCTATCTCCTCTCATGATTATGTCTTGTTAATTTTACAGTTATTTATTGACTGTTAGAACAGGAAAGTATTCTGACTATTTTGCACATCTATTCAATTGATTACAAGTGTAATTTTATAAATATATTATTTTATTTTAACATATTTTTCAGGAATTTTTAACAAAATTTTTGTATTTTTGTATTTTAATTTTTGTATGTCCACACTGTCGTCATAAATGTAAATGTCTGTATTTTCTTTTTCTCTTCATGTCCTTATTTTTTTTCTTTTCTTTGGTTAATCTGTAAACAAAATGTATGTTTTTATATGTATATATATATCTTCTTTAAACATATATTCATATGTTTAAAATAATAATGACGTTCTAAATATAATCTAATGAATTTTCATCACAAAATTTTCATAATTACATCAGAACAGAAACACAATCTCATTGACATATATTTTGCATGAGCCAAGTTTCAACTTTCAGTATTATATACATATATTTTTAACTTTATTATAATTACAGGAAGACAAATTTATATATTAATATATAGAGTTAATAAAGTTAAAAATATATGTATATAATTCTGAAAGTTGAAATTTGGCCCATGCAAAATATATGTCAATGAGATTGTGTTTCTGTTCTGATGTATTTATGAAAATTTTGTGATAAAAATTCATTAGATTATATTTAGAACGTCATTATTTTTTTCCAATATATGCATCAAACCAAAGGAGAGGATCTATCTGTAAGTTTATGAATTCTAAAAATAACTAGAAAGAAATACTAGTAAAATCAGATTTTCATGTTTAAAATATTTCTTTATATGTACATTTTGCAGATTTTACAGACATTGGCTGAATTTATTTCAATTTTCAAAAGCAGTTAAAAACATCTGTTTCAAAATATCAAAAATTAAAACTAATAGAACAAGCTCCGAAATATTAACTAAGGAATTTAGAACGAATTAGAATAGGCAATTAGGAGCCAGCGCAATGTATAGGACGCAATTGATTTTATTAAAGAGAGAAAAACATATATAATAAAATTAGCGAACGTTTCGGTCCTTTTTTGAGACCATTTTGTCACAGGATGGCTCCCTATACACTGCGCTGGCTCCTAATTGCCTATTCTAATTCGTTCTAAATTGTTTCAAAATACATACATGAGCAAAACTTTACCGCCCACTGATGACATTGATTACACTCCCAAAGAGGAATTGGTTCTTCTATTTCTATTGGAAGACGATCTATACAGTAGGAGCAATATGCATATCCACATCTTAAGGCCTTCACCTTGTTTTCTATCAATGGGATATAACACTTATTGCATACTGGTGCATTTTCTGCAACTGAAAGATATCTTCGATTAATTTATTTCAATATTTATATATATTGTTGCGTCCCTGCGGGTCGTCTAAGGCGGTTATTCATGAATCTGCTGTATTCGTCTCCGGGAGAACGTTGCTAAGCGTTGTTGTAAAACAACGGCGGACATCTTGGGAGAGATCGGCCATCTTAAGTCTCGCGACGGATGTCATTCCGGGCGGACATATTTGAGATACGAATACCGTTATTACCCGTTCTGTGTTCCTTGTTCAATTGTGTGTTCTGTGTTATTATTAAAGTTCCTTTTGTTCTTTTAAAAGAGTGTTAATCATTTACGTCGCGGTACGCGAGTGCCGTTTGTGTCGCGCGTGTTCAAGTATTATCGAAGTCGACTCTCCCTGGGACCAGTGATGCCAGATTCGGGACGTGCATCATACCAAATCGTAATAGAGGGGATAACAAACACAAGCGAAAACCGCATCCATGTGAGCTCGGCGCTTCGGCTAGCTTCGGATAGTAAAAGAGGACAGATATATTGTTTTCTGTCTCTCTCCTTTTTACCAAGCCGGCAACGAACAACGAAGGCGACGGGCAACGGGCACGCTGTTCGCATTTCTTATTATGCGTTACAGCGTTAAATGATTTTGAAAATGATTTTACAGCTTTCTTTGGTATTATATATTTGCCAGAGAAAATAATGATATATTTTGTAAAAAAAAAAAAAATAAATAAAAATATTGAAAATAAATAAACAGAATTTCATAAAAAAATATCAGTATATTGTTTTAAATAAAATACTAAATATTTCTTTTGATAATCTTAGCTAAATATTTTTTTACTGAACGAAAATATCGTTTAAATCGATTTAAAATATATATATTCTACTTATAATATTTATTTGAAATATGATAAACTGATAATAGAAATTACATGCATTATATTCAAGATGTTAACAGTAATTATTAAAATAAGTTATAATATAAGCTAGAATTTAGCAATTGAATCAACTTTTTACAATACTGATCAAGCGTTCGGAAGATGATTATCGGGAAAGTGCCGAGTTGTGAGAAATATATAATATTATATAATTCAACCTTTTACATAATAACGATACACAAACGTCTGACCACGTATACCACGTTTCGTATCGTTAATAGATTAAAAATAATAAAATAATGAATGGTGATTTTCCACACCACCATGAGGTACCACCAATGGCGCGTTCGGTTTTTTAGTGGACCTTCGCCTAGAGCCCTATTATACCACATTACACGGAGGAGAGATAGAAAAATAATTATGTTTTTACGCACTTCTTTAAAAGTGTGATGTCCGTTACGGACAAATTACTTTTTACACACTTGTTTAAAAGTGTGATGTCCTTTACGGACAAATTATATTTTACACACTTATCGTTTAGAAGGGTGATGTCCTTTACGGACAAATTATTTTTTACACATCTGTCGTTTAGAAGTGTGATGTCCGTTACGGACAAATTACTTTTTACACACTTGTTTAAAAGTGTGATGTCCTTTACGGACAAATTACTTTTTACACACTTGTTTAAAAGTGTGATGTCCTTTACGGACAAATTATTTTTTACACACTTATCGTTTAGAAGGGTGATGTCCATTACGGACAAATTATTTTTTACACATCTGTCGTTTAGAAGTGTGATGTCCTTTACAGACATAATGCCCATTACAGACATAATATTCTTGATGCTTAATATTCTTTATAGTATATTATTATATATTATTAGATAATGATGAATCAGCAATGTCATCGGTATCTGCAGCATATAGTGAAAGACTGTTTTTCTTTTTCTGTTCAGAATTTGTATATAATTTATCCGCCGACATAAGAGATAAATGCTGCTCATTAATTTTCATTTGTAAGGCTGTTTCCTCCCTCGCCTTTAACGCTGACTTGAATACGCAAGTGGCATTTATACAGGTCGATGAAAGTCTGTTTCGTTTTTTGGTTTTCAAATCAGATAAAATTGAAAATGTTCTTTCCGGATCAGCATTTGAGTTTGGAAGCGATCTAATGGCATTCAGAAGTGATTTTAAATTAGGATATTTAGTAATGTTATTGGATTGACGTTTTAAAATTTCTTTCCACATATTATCAAAATTTAATTGTGAAAGATTCTGTTTTTCCTCAATAGTAAAATTAGAATTTAATGCAAACCATTCTTCCTTTAAACCATTTTCATCAAAACCACCTAGAGTTTTTGCGATAAAAGAAACATCATTAAAGGATGTTTCTCTGTTATCGTCAAACAAAGATGCCTGTGGTTGAAAAACTTTTAATTTATAAAGAAATGCGTTATTAACAGGCAATCTTTTTCTAATTTCTTCGGCAACAATCATATAAAACTGCAAACAGTTTTGTCGAATATTTATAATTACATCTGCATGTCCTTCCTTTACTAACTTTTCAAGATACTGTTCACATTCTGATCCTAAATTAATATCGTTAAGAGATTTGTGATTTTCTTTATCATTAAATGTTACATTTAAAAGCAAATGTTTTATTAAATCCGGTTTTATAAAGTTTTGAGAAATTTTTATAAGAAAATTAACAGATCTAGGCTGCAATAAATGGATTCTTGTTTCAATGGCTTGAAAAAAAGCATTAAATTGATTAAAGAAATTTAAAACATATTTTAAAAATAGAAAAAAGGCTTTTGTTTCCACATTTTCCATGACCGACAATAAATGTTCCGCAGATTTTGATTTGTCGCTCACAACAGTTTCATTAAGGAAATATTTAACTGTATCCCATGATTCAAGAAGTCTGTCAATACAGGAATAATGTGAAAGCCATCGAGTATCACATAATTTCAAAATCTTACGATTAGTATCTTGAAAACATTCAGCAAATTCATTGAAAATAGCTGAACGTTTTGGACTGGTATTAATATAATTAGTTATTTTTCTAAGAAATTCCTCGCATAATGCAGGCATTTTAGCGCATGCAGCGTGCGCAGCCAATGCGGCGGAATGACAAGGACATGCAAATGTTAATAAATTTTTACATTTTTCTTCAAGTTTCTTTTTAAAAGATAAGTGTTTTCCTGTCATAACTGATGCATTGTCACATGACAGGGCAAGAATATTTAAAAATGGGATCTGTAGTTTATACATTTCAGATTGGAATGCATTAAATAATTTTTCCGCGCTACAATCTCTTGCATCAATATTCATTAATTTAACTAATTGAGACCGAACATCTAAACTCTCGGGATCAACATATCGAACAATAAGTGTCATCCATTTTTCGTTACATATATCTGATGTTTTCATCAATAAAAACAGAAAATTTATTATTCTGAATGCTATTAACTACACGTTTTATCTCAACCGGACACAAAACGTTTGATATTATATTTTTGCATTTCGTACGACCCATACTCATGCTTTTCAACACGTTATGATCTTTTCCAATCTCTTGAAAGAAATTAAGAATCTCTTTTGCAGTATGATGAGGTATGTTTTTCTTAGTTATTAATGCGGCATATCGTATTTCCGCAGATTTTTTTCGCTCATCAAACGGCAAAAGCGATTCATCTTGCATATTCGGATCTTCGTTCGATTTGTTATTGCCATTTGTTTTTATTTTATTATTTTCACATTTATTTCTGTGAATTTTGGATTCTGCGTGTCGATATATTTGTGATAGACCACCGGCAATAGATCTATCACAAATCGAACAAAAAAATAAGTTAGCGTCATTTGATACTTCGCCTAACCATAATTTAAATTCGTCTATTTCTAACCATTGCTGTCTGAATGTTTTTTTATACTGAGTTCTTTTTTCTTGCAAATTTATATCGCTAATAGGAGTTAAAACATTTTCTTTGATACTATTTTTATGATATGCAGAATCCGCATGTCTTAAAATATTATAGTTGCATGAAAAATTTTTATTGCACACAATACAATTAAAAAGACTATCATCCAAGGGTACTTTGCGTATCCAAGACTTAAAGCGATCGTCATTAAGCCAAGAGTCTACAAAGCTTCGCTTAGGTTTCTTTTTTAATATATCGCACATTTCTATGTGAAATGAAAGATGGAAAATACAAAGAATGAAAAATGGAAAAAACAAAGAATGAAAGAACAGAAAGAATAAAAGAGGCAAATATATACAAATTTTGCTAACAATAAATTGAACGACTTATAGTCGGGATTGTTTCAATTTGAAGGGCTTTGCTTCAAGGCAAAGATTGCACAAGCACGCATAAAAGATACGTTCACTCACAATTACAAGAGGACAATATTTTTTTACACAGAGACCAATGTTATACAGAGAAGACAATGTTATTAGGAAATGCCGTACGCTTCATGAAACAAATGAAGACATTGTACAGACATTTAATACTCAATAGCGTACTGCACAGGACGCAACATGTCACGTAAGTAACAAATCGAATTATTATTGTTCATATTTGTTAGAAATATCATTAACAATACACACGTTCAGAAAACATCCAGAGAATGTAAAACATCCTCTGTATATTCTCTGCACGTCTTTTGAACATGTGTGTTGGTAGGAATGTTACACTTTAACCTTCGATTACTTTTTCTCTATTTATTACATATAAGCTATTTATTTACATTTGAACATCTATTAAAATGAGGCCGTGTGCGCACGCGCACACACACACATACACACATAGTCTCTCTCTCGTTTTCTAAACCTAAATTTTTTAAATGGAAACTGATTCTTAATGCATATTAATCAATATATATATATATATATATATATATAAATTTTTACAGAAGACCTTAACAAAGAATTCAAAAATATCGTGTTGGGAGAGGAGCCGCTGATGCAACAGTTGTTGCATCAGTTAAAGCAGCAACAGGAGCTGCAATTACAAACGCAGCAACAGCTGCAATATTTGCTGCAGCAGCAGCAGCAGCAGCAGCAGCAACAGCAACAGCAGCAGCAGCAACAGCAGCAGTCTGCTAATACACAGCCGGGGCAGCCGGTGCCGCAGGAACAGCTGCAGGGGCCGCCAAAAAAAATGGTATGTCTTTTATTTTTTGTTATTAATTTGTGAATTTATATGCATAATGATTTTTATTAGTTTTTAATCGTGTTTTTATTTTTCAGAGAAAATAAAAGGAGCTGGGCGCTCCCGTGCCCGCTGGTACTATCAGCGGGGCGCGGGAATGTCGAAAAATTGGAGCGGCTGGATAAAGAGAAGCATCCGGGTCGTCAAGAGCGGCCGAAGCGACCGAGGCGGCCGGGGCGGCCGGGGCGGCCGAGGCGGCCGAGCGGGCCAAGATGGCTCGCTTGTTATAAAAAATTTTTATTTTTAATATTGGCTTATTTTATTTTATTTTTAATATTTATTCCTTTAATAATAACTTAGTTTAAAATAATAAAAGTTTCAAGGAAATGAATCTATTTAGATTTATATAATTATCCCTCATCCCTCCACCCTCTCTCTCTCTCTCTCTCTCTCTCTATCTCTCCTCCGTGTAATGTGGTATAATAGGGCTCTAGGCGAAGGTCCACTAAAAAACCGAACGCGCCATTGGTGGTACCTCATGGTGGTGTGGAAAATCACCATTCATTATTTTATTATTTTTTATCTATTAACGATACGAAACGTGGTATACGTGGTCAGACGTTTGTGTATCGTTATTATGTAAAAGGTTGAATTATATAATATTATATATTTCTCACAACTCGGCACTTTCCCGATAATCATCTTCCGAACGCTTGATCAGTATTGTAAAAAGTTGATTAAATTGCTAAATTCTAGCTCATATTATAACTTATTTTAATAATTACTGTTACCATCTTGAATATAATGCATGTAATTTCTATTATCAGTTTATCATATTTCAAATAAATATTATAAGTAGAATATATATATTTTAAATCGATTTAAACGATATTTTCGTTCAGTAAAAAAATATTTAGCTAAGATTATCAAAAGAAATATTTAGTATTTTGTTTAAAACAATATACTGATATTTTTTTATGAAATTCTGTTTATTTATTTTCATTTTTATTTTTTTTTTTTTTTACAAAATATATCATTATTTTCTCTGGCAAATATATAATACCAAAGAAAGCTGTAAAATCATTTTCAAAATCATTTAACGCTGTAACGCATAATAAGAAATGCGAGCAGCGTGCCCGTTGCCCGTCGCCTTCGTTGTTCGTTGCCGGCTTGGTAAGAAGGAGAGAGACAGAAAACAATATATCTGTCCTCTTCTACTATCCGATGCTAGCCGAAGCGCCGAGCTCACATGGACGCGGTTTTCGCTTGTGTTTGTTATCCCCTCTATTACGATTTGGTATGATGCACGTCCCGAATCTGGCATCACTGCCTGGGACGGTGAACGCCGTGGCCGGCCGACTCTCGGGTGCCAGCGGGACTTGCCAATATCCGTTCTTGAGATCGAGCGTGGTTAGGTATTTGGCGCCTCGGAGCTTATCGAGAGTGGCAGTGATGTGCGGCAGTGGGTAGGCGTCCTTTTGGGTTACGTCGTTCAGTCTCCGGAAAGCGATACAGAATCGATAGGCGCCGTCCTTCTTCTTTACGAGCACGATCGGTGAGCTCCAAGCGCTCTGCGATGGCTCGATTACGCCGGCCTCTTCCATTTTCCGGACTTCTTGGTCGATGACGGCCTGCATGGCCGGATTGCGTGGTCGATACCGCTGTTTGATTGGCTGATTCGTGGTGAGGCGGATCCGGTGCTCCAGGCGGTCCGTCGGTCCGCGTACGGCGTCGAAAGCGGCCAATTCCTGGTTCAGGAAGTTTCTCAGGCGGCGGTTTTCGTCCGCGGTCCGGGGCGTCAACCCGGCCGAGATTTCTCCCACGCTGGGCACCGCGCGGGTGGTGGCTGTCGGAGATGCTGGGAGGGCTACTCCGAGCTTGGCCCATAGGTCAATGCCGATCAGGACGGGTCCGCTGAGGTTCGGCATGACCTGGAATTGATGCGTTACGGTGCGGTCCATCGTGGCGATCGGCAGGTCTATGGTCTGTGTGATAGGTACGGTGGTGCCGTCAGCCAAGTTGATCTGCTGGGTTACCCCCCTAGGGGGGTGGCCGCAGTACTTGGCGCGTTTTGCCGTGGCCAGGCTTACAAATGAGACTTCGGAGTCGGAGTCTAGCAGTGCCCATATGTGTCGGTCGAGCACTCGTATCTTTAGATGCGGCCTAGGTGTGAACCTTATTCGGCTGGAGCGGGTCGGGCGGTGGCCGCTGGTTCCCCGGCCCGAAAGGCGTTTCCCGACGGCGGGTGACAGTCGCGTGTGAGCACCCAATCTCGTCCACATCGGGAGCAGAACTTGCGCGGCGGTCTCTTGCAGTCGAGCCGTGTGTGGCCTCGCTGCTTACAGCGCCAGTAACATTCTTCCCGGCTGTATGTGGTGGCGGCGACCAGTGGGCTTGGCATGCTGCGGGTCGGTGGTTGTTCCTCCTTCTGCCGGCGCAGGATCTTCTCGTGCTCGGCCGCTCGGCCGCTTAGCTCGGCGACGCTGGTGGCTTCCGCTGATCGAATGTACATCTGGTAGCTGGAGTGTGTTATTATAGAGTACGCGGGCCTTCTCCCATGGCGTGTAGCCCCCGGCGCGCCTCATCATCGTGAGCAGGTCCGTGGCGTATCGGTCGAAAGACTCGCCCGGTTTTTGTCTTCGTGCTTGAACATCTTGTCGTAGTTGGTCCTGATAGTCGGGTGGGAGGTACTTCAGTCGGAAGGCGGTGCAAAAGGCGTCCCAGGTGGTCCAATCTTCGTGGTTGTTGCGGTACCACAACAAGGAGTTTCCGCGTAGCATTTCCGGTAACCCGAGGAAAAGGAATTCGTCGTCGTAGCGGTAGGATCGCTTTAGCTCCTCTATCCGCTCTATAAACGCGAATGGGTCCTTGCCTTCGAAGCATAGGCCCCACTTTCGGATGCGGTCTAGCATTGCGGTCGGATCGGATGTAGTCGTTTCGGTGCGGTTGGTGATCGGCTCGGCATGGTCTGGGGTTGGCTCGGCATGGTCTGAAGTCGGCTCGGGCCGTACCGGCGTCGTTTCTCCTTTGTTCGGCATGTCGGTGGTGTCGTGTTCGGGGAATAGCGCGGGGTTTTCGGTTACGAATTTTCGCAGTCGATGTCGCAACGCGTCGAGATTCCCGGTACTGTCGAGACCGTGGGTGACTAGAAGAGTCACGAGCTGGACTTTCGTAAGTGCGTATATCCAGGAGATTTTCATTGGGCTGCGCACGCAAGCTGGAGTCTCTACTGGGCAGGTTCCTGTTCGGGCGCCATGTGACGCGGTCACCTCGCTCGACGCTCGGATCGGCTGGTCGGTGTCCGGGTTCGAGAGGAGGGGAGACTCAAGCTTACGAGACACAGTATAGGTAGAAAGAGATAGTTTATTCAGTTAGAGAAAGATAGATACAGCGTGCAGGGTCTGGCGATAGCATGCGGTGACGGCGGTCGCTGGTAGCAGGATCTGCGTAACGCGCAGGCGCGAAGCGATGGTCGCAAAGCGGTGAGAAGCGCAAGACAAGTGCGGCGTGCAGTCGTTCCCGGTTTTATTTACATGCGCGGACGGCGCGATTAGAACTAGAGGACTTATTACAAACAGGCCTTATAACTAACGGACTTAGTGCTAGATCGGACTTATTACTAAGCAGGTCGTATAACTAGCGGGCTTATTACTAGGCAGGTCTTATTACTAGCATGCGGTTACAACTAGCGGACTTAGTACTAACAGGCCTTACAGCTAGCAGGTCTAGGACTACGAGACTTAGAACTAGCGGACTTATCTCTATCATGCGATTATATTTACAGCGCGGTCTGTACATGCACTTATTATCTAAGGTTAGGTCAGGCGGCCAGGTATTGCCGGCAGGCTCGAGTGTTACGTCGAGCGCTGCCTAAGCAACGGAAGTCGGTTCAACCCGACGGGGCCAAGTACAACCTTGGCCCGAGGTAGGTAGGAGCCGGTTCAACCCGGCGGGGCTGAGTTCAACCTCAGCCCGTGGAGCGGTCGAGACAGGAGTCGGTTCAACCCGACGGGGCCAAGTGCAACCTTGGCCCGAGGTGTAGAGCGCCGGTTCAACCCGGCGGGGCTGAGTACAACCTCTGCCCTAAGAGGTGCTAGGTAGTGGTGAGATCGGTATCAGGAGCTGGTCGGGATAGGATCTGATCCCGATGTCTCGGCCGGCCGGGCTTATATACCCGGCCAGCGGCCCCCACTGTGCGTCGTTGGTCCGGCGGTGGGAGCCGGTACCGGGTGGGGATCCCGCGAGAGAGATAGCGCGTACCGGTGAGTGGGAGCGCATGCAGAGCGAGATAGCGCGTGCCGGTGAGCGAGAGCGTAACTCGAGAGGGAACGCGCATGCGTTAGGCAATATGGCGGCGGCAGGACAGGTAGAGCTAGGTGGAAATAAGCAAGCCGTGTATGAAGCTATATATATTTATCGGATATTACATGTTAGGCCTGTAGTAACGGCCCTGCCGTTACAAATTTATAAGTACAATTAAATTGAGCTACCTTACACAACATTTTATTGCCAATAAAATTAACGATGCCAATTCTACATAAATAAAACTATACTGTATTATTGTGAGATAATATAATATAAGCACATATATATTATTTTTGAACATATATATTATTATTGATAATACAGTTTTCGGTAATTTTATTTTTAGTATATAATGTTCAACAATAATATATATGTGCTTACATTATATTATCTCACAATAATATATTACAGTTTTATTTATGTAGAATAGGCACTCGTTTATTTTATTGAATCCTATTTAGTATTGTTATAGTTTGCTCCCATGCATATCATACCTCCAAACTTCACGCAATATGCGCTTTTCTTATCTTTTTTTAAATTATTTCTTTTAATATTCTTATTTCAAAAACTGAGCAGGCGCCGTGTCTATAATGACTTTGAGTATAATTCGTTATCTCGTCTTGAAAAGCTGATCTCCAAGGCTCCGTTATAGGATCTGGTTCATAAGGTTCATAATCTTGCACCTCCTTCCTCAAGTGATCATATTTGAAACTTTGCTTACTCCGTGCATTGTAAAACCTTTGAGAACCGAAGTCATTGTATTCGATTATAAGCGCTGGATGGTTACTTCCCTCTATCTGTATGTGAGGAAAAGAACAGAATTGTAATATTTAATTTAGTTTACATATCTGGTTTTATATATGCTACTCAATATTTTATATGTGCTAATTAATTGTACTTACTGTCTGTTACTGCCAAATCTCTATAATCCAATATGTTACGCTGTTTTGCGAAGCTCTTCAGCTAGGATTGCATACGGTATAAGACCGTATGCAATTCCAGCTGAAGAAATCCCAGCTATAAAAGTATACCGGTCTTCTCGAAAAGATTGATTTCGCTTTATCCTGCAAATAAGCTCTATAATTTAGATAATATTCAGATATAATCAAGAAATATACTTATAAAACAATAAATAAACATGTATAAGCAGATATATATACAAAATTTCAATCTACTTACTCGACAGAACCAAATATATTTTCTTGCTATTAGGTGTACAAATAAGTTTCCGCCGTTTGACAAAAGTTGGCGCCACCAGTAAGTTATGGTTAAAATTGTCAGATGTAAAACGTCCTTATCGTAAGATTGGACATCAGTCAAGAACATAACCTTAAAATATTAGTGAATTTTTATCAGTATAATATATTCTTTTGTGTGCGAAAATGTCGAGTTTTGAGCCGAATAAGCGTCATTTGCGGAAACTTTTGATTTACTTCTTCAATTTGAAGAAATCTGCAGCTGAGGCGTATCGATTGCTTGTAGAAGCATATGGTGAGGCTGCCTTAAGTGAGAGAAGTTATCGTGAGTGGTTCCAAAAGTTTAAGAACGGTGAATTTGACATCGAAGACAAAGCACGTAGCGGAAGGCCGAAAGTGTATGAAGACGCGGAATTGGAAGCATTATTGGATCAAGATTCGTGCCAAACGCAAGAAGAACTTGCACTTACATTGGGAGTGACTCAACAAGCAATTTCACATCGGTTGAAATCATTGGAATTGATTCAAAAACAAGGAAATTGGGTTCCATATGAACTGATGCCGAGAAACGTTGAACGCCGATTGTTCACATGTGAAATGCTGCTTGCCAGGCATAAACGAAAGGGTTTTCTGCACCGTATAGTCATTGGTGATGAAAAATGGATCCACTATGATAATCCAAAAAGGAAGAAATCATGGGGACCACCTGGCCATGCTTCAACATCTACAGCTAAGCCAAATATTCATGGGAAAAAACTCTTGTTATGCATTTGCTGGGATCAGCTTGGTGTCGTGTATTATGGGTTGCTCAAACCGAACGAAACCATTACTGGGGCTGTCTACCGAACACAATTGATGAGATTGAGTCGAGCAGTCAAGGAAAAGCGCGCCCACTACTCCAGACACGACAAAGTTATTCTCCTGCATGATAATGCTCGTCCACATGTTGCGGCGCCGGTCAAAACCTATTTGGAAACACTCAATTGGGAAGTTTTACCCCACCCGCCGTATTCACCAGACATTGCTCCTTCTGATTTCCTCATGTTTAGATCGATGGCGCATGGCCTGTCTGAGCAACACTTCACATCATATGAAGATACCAAAAATTGTGTCGATTCGTGGATAGCCTCAAAAGATGAAGCATTCTTCCGACGCAGTATCCGTATGCTGCCAGAAAGATGGGAAAAAGTAGTGGCAAGCGATGGACAATACTTCAAATAAAACATTAGGTTCCGTTCTTTCACAATAAATGCCCAATTTTTGATAAAAAACGGCGAAAACTTATTTGTACACCTAATATATAACTTTAACCTTATTATATCTTGACGTCGCGATGCTATCGCGTACCGCACTACCGCGTCGCTTGATACGTATCATATACGTATGCACGCACATACACATTGTCTCTCAAGGCGTATTTGCACACTCAAGTAAATAATCATACATGAGCGCTGCAAACGCGCCTTGAGGGACAAAATCGCTTTGCGTGTGTGCGTGCGAGCATACGTACGTGAGAGTCTAAAACTTATCTTCTTATTATTATTATGATAATGATGAAGAACGAAAAATGTCACAATTCTGACATACGATCATCGTTTCTCGAGATTGACTGCACCAATCTTATTCGAACCGGTCGCAATCGAAAGCTTATATTCACATTATATAATAAAAGTGCCGTTAGATTTTTTATTACGGCTTTAGTTATTAAAATATCTTAATCGAAAGTTTACTAGACCTAAAATTCCGGATAAGCTACTTGGTAGCGTCGCAGCCCCTGTACATAGGCAAACCGTTGACAAGCTGGAACAAATTTTTATATATACTTGGCGTCGCGACGCTACCGCGTCGCTTGATAAAGACACAAAGTAAAGAGAGAATATACGTTTTATTTTTTTTATTATATTAATATATTTTTTTGTTTTCAGCCCGAAGTGCGACTAGCCTGCCGGACCATAGGCCTGCCGGGTTATCGGCGACGGCGACGGCGGCGATGCCGGCCGGGACCACGGCGACCAGGACGGCAACGTCCAGGACGACGACGGCCGGGGCCACGACGGCCAGGACGACGACGGCCGGGGCGGCGACGGCCGGGCGGCGACGGCCGCGCCCACGACGGCCGGGGTGGCGACGGCCGTGCCCATGACGGCTGGGGCCACGACGGCCGGGTCCACGGCGACCGGGGCCCGGATGACAGGGGTTACGACGGCGACGGCGACGGCGACGTCGCCCTTGCAAAGAGGACCCTTCCTCTCCAAAAGGGGGCGCGATGAAAGGAAGGTTAGTTAAAATTAGGCAAAAAATATATGTATATATAATATTGACATCGACACGATCAAATACATATGTATATGTATAAATGCGGTTATGTATCTGATGTGATGGTAATAATGACGACAATAATTAATACTGTTGTAAATTTTTTTCTTGGTTAGCCGCTACATAAAGACAAATTTGTTGTGTTGTTTTTGCATAGTTACACACATGTATACATGTAAGCAATTAATTAAAAACAAGACAAAAAATTTGTCTTTATGTAGCGGCTAACCAAGAAAAAGATTTACAACCGTATTATCGGATTAATTATTGCCGTCATTATTAGCATCACATCAGATACATACTCGCATTCATATACACACGTATTTGATCGCATCAATCGATGTCAATATTATATATTGTTGCGTCCGCGGATCGGAATCGAGATAAATCGAATCACGCAAGACACAACCGGCACTCACACTCCGCGTCGTAAATAATAACTCTTAGTTATGAAAGAACAAGAACTTTAATGAAACAGAACTATTTAACTATTCACAGAAATAGAGAACAAAGAATATCGTTAATAATCTTAAACACGTCCGCGCGGATTGACATCCGTCACGAAACTAAGATGGCGACCGAAAACAACATGTCCGCCGTTGTTTAACAGCAAACTCCCCGGCAACGTGCTTAGAGACGATCTCTCGAAGATGGGCATAATCCCTTATTATATATCTTAATTAATTAGGTCGTTGATTAGGGAGGAGTGTGGTGTCCCTGACCGGAGCATGTCTCGTGCTCCGCTCGTCAGCTGTCTCGTCAGCTGCTTACTCAGCTTCCGAGAACTTGACCGTGTCTTACTTTCATTTTATTAATACTCTTTTATTCTTTTTTAATTACTTTTCCTTGGGCTCTTTCCCTGATTCTAATGCATTGCTTTAGTCAGCTCTTTCTTAATCTTTTCTGTTTTACTTTAATTGTTTTATCTTTTAATATATTTAGAAATTGGTCGGGTTACGACATCACTCCCTCTTTGTAAAAAGAAAATTAACTATACGTGAATTTTCGTCTACATATTTTTTCGCTATACATTTTTCGCATTTTACAATTGTTTGTTATATCTACCTTATTTCAATATAGCATCGCAGTGTTAGTTATCGCGGTGTCAGTTTCTATCTCAGCTGTTCTATTCGATCCGCTTGCGGTGCCGTAGATGTGCTCTTGAATTATTTTCGGTTTGCACATCGGATTTATATTGGTTTCTGGTAGTTTTTTTCTTTTCTGTCTTATATTTTTTCTTGGCGTATATAATTGCTATTATGGTAATTATTATTATTATTATTATTCCTGTGCAACTTGAAGCTACGGGATATATAATGTGTTCGTTAGTAGTAAAATAATTGTTATTTAAGTCTTCGTTTGTTTCGTCAAGTCTTTCGCTTAGGTCCCTTAATTCTGTCGGGTTTCTAATGACTTTTCGTAATTTTATCGGTCTAATTTTGTCCAGTATTTTTTCGTTTCGTTTGTCATGTATCATCGTAAGATTGTAATCTGGTAGATTTGTCTGTACGATTGTTATTATCGCGGGCTTTTTTGTTCGTATTATGACGTCTTGCGTCGTTAATTTACATTTTTCCTTTAATGTGATTTGTCCGCTTCTTTTTATTTCTAGTTTTCGCGTTGCGTCGTTTTCGCACGTTATTTCGATCGGTTGGTTTGCTCGTGTAGAGTATAACCATGAGTTCGCATTACTCAGCGCTGTCCATATTGTTGTATTCGTGTGTATGTGTCGAATATTACAATTGTTTGTGTATGTCTCTAACTGTACATACGCTTGTACTTCGCATAGCGCTCCTTCGTCTAAATAATGTATGGGATAATTTTGCTCGCAAACATATTGGTCATTATTTCGCACGCATTTATTTAGATCGTTTTCGGTAGGCGTAAAATACGTTCGGCTATCTACGTCTATCGCTATTATCGGTTGATTTACTTCTATAAATATAAATGTATTATTGAATTTGTGCGTAGGTAATGGGATTGCCTTTATTATTTCATACTCGGGGTATGTGATTAGCGGAATTTTTATAATCGTAAATATATTCGTATTATCGTAATACGCGCTAATTGTTAAGAACTTTTCGATTGTTCTCCAATTTTCTGCGGATATTTGAAATGGGAAGTGCGTTCCCTGCGGTATTTGTGACGCTGTTTCCTTTAGGTTATCTAGAATGCTTTCGATGGGTAATAATCTTATGTCGATTATCTCTTTTTTCGCGTTCGTCAGATGCGCGATAATGTCCATAAGATCGTTCGTTAGATCTTTTATTATGGCATTTAATATTATGAAGTGTTCGTCGAGATCTTCTCGTTGTCCATATCCGACTTCTGTTTGTATCCAGGCTTGTCGCATCTTCTCTGTTATATTTAAGAATTGTTCTTCATTTTCTTGCAAAACTTTTTCAACATTATCCACATGCGCAATTGTTGCGTTTAATATTTTAATCTGATTTTTCATCGCGTGCTGCAGCGTTTGCTGATTTCTTTGCATGAGATTTAATTGCTCTTTTATATTTTTTTTTCGTCGTCTGCGTCCATTGTGCCGAAGAGTGTTTTGGCTATCGTTCCTAGACCGTCGATTAGCCCTCGTCTTGTCTTCTTGGGTGCTTGGTACGCAAATTTTAGACGTTTTAGCAATTTTTCTGCTTGTTCTCTGTCCTTTTCTGCTATTTGTAGCAGGTTGTGGCAGGTTTCTTTCATTTTTATTTGTAATGGTTTATCGTAGCATAGAGCTCTCGTCTGTGCCATATAGTTTCTCAATTGTTCATGTCGATGGTCCATTGCGGCGATGTCTATTTTTATCACCATCTTCCATGTGGATTCGATTTGGTTTATCTTGCCCATTTTTTCGAAGTAGATACCCGGTTCATATTTAAATTCTTTTATTTCGACTTGGGTATCAGGTTCGGTTTCCTTACAGGTGCTCCGTGCAATAAGACTCCTGTAATAGAAAGCTTTGTATTATATTATAATATTTTCTTAGAATCATTTGCGGTGCATTCTCTTTTTCTCTGGATGCATATACAGCTATTTTTGCTTTTATCTAGCCCTTTTCAGGCTTTTTATTCGCTCTTCCATTCAGTCTGTCTTCCGACGTCGTCTTGTATTGAGCGTTTCTTTTTTTTATTTTCTCTCGCGCTGTTTTATTATCGCTTTGTGTTGTCGATTGGTGGTTTCATGGCTCCGAATTCGAGTGAGTTTCGTTTCGCTGCGGGGCAGAGTTCAGTGCGTGATAACGGGCGTCGCGCGGGGCAAGATCCGGAGGAGCACGACCATTTTGCTCGCTCCTTTCGGGATCAACTCTCGGCGCCCGCGTTTGTTCGCGAGATCGATCTACTAGGTCTTCCGGATCTAGTGATTGACCGTGCCGTTGCTTTTGTGCCGGAAGTGGCTGTGGACGCTCTGCCGCCCCATTTTAATCGAGGTCGCGGGCTTGAGTTCCGCTGGGATCCGGCTCCTCGTTTCGTGGGACGTGGTTGGTTTCTCAACCCCGAGCCTCGTCCTGTGGGTCGTGGGTCGCTTCCTCAGCCTCCCTGAGCCTCGTCCTGTGTCGCCTCTTCTTCAGGCTATGCGGGAGTGGAACCGGGGTCGCGGTGCTGGATGTTGATGTGGAGAGCGTTAAGGTAGGAATTTTTTATTTCTTTTTCTTATTATTTATTCTATTTTTTATTTTATTCGCGCATTTTTCTTTTTCTTTTTCTTCTTTCTCCTACTTTTTTAATTTTCGATAAATGGTTTTAATCGATTTATGTGGACGCGTATGGTTTTCCTTCCCCTTTTTATTGTGTAGTTCACTTCCGAATTTTTTTCGATTATCGTGTAGGGTCCGGTCCATAGGGAGTCCAATTTCTTTGATCGTCCTCGGCGAACTGTTTCGTCGTACAAGAGGACTTTTTCTCCTACCTTAAGTTTAATTTCTTTAGTCTTTTTATCATAATTTTCTTTGGTTTTTATTTTTTCGTTCTTCAGATGCTCCTTTGCAACTTGCTGTGAGGCGCGTAATTTTTCTTTCAATTCTTGCGCGTAATCATCGTATGTATACGTGGGCTTAGGCGGTTGCGACAATGTCGTCGGTAATGTTGCTCGGTGCCCGTAAATTAATTCGAAGGGTGTGAACCCTGTAGCCGTGTGCGGTGTTGTATTATACGTAAACATCGCGTAGGGAATCCATTCGTCCCAATCCGTTTGATCGGCGTTTATATAATGTCGGAGATATTCGGCTAGAGTCCGGTGAGATCGTTCTAGCGCTCCGTTGCTTTCCGGATGATACGCGGTTGTTTGAATCTTTTCGATTTTTAATAGTTTGCACGTGTTTTTAAATATTTCACTTAAAAAATTTGTTCCTTGATCCGTTAATATTTTTTCTGGGATACCGTGTTCGAAAATTATTTTCGTCGCGAATTCTTTTGCAACTGTCGCGGCTTCTTGATTCGGTATCGGAATTGCTTTGCTAAATTTTGTTAAATTATCTTGAAACGTTAAAATATATTTATTTCCATTATTAGTAATCGTTAGTGGACCTACGATGTCCAATGCACATTTTTCAAAAGGTTTATCGGCAGTATCCGTTATTATTAGCGGTGCCTTAATTTTTCGCGATAATTTGTTTTTTTGACAAAATTCGCATTTTGTTATATAGTCTTCGACATCTTTTGTCAATCCTCGCCAATTGTGCATTAGGCGAATTCGATTAATCGTGCGCTCTTTTCCCTGATGCCCTCCCACAGGTGCATCGTGATATTCGTATAGAATACGTCGCTTCTCGTCTTCCGTGTATTCTCGCGTTATCTTCGTGTCGGTGCTCTCATCCTCCTCGACGCTGTTGATATCCGCCACGTGTCGACTTAGCGCGTCAGCGTTTCTATTCGCTGTCCCGGCCTTGTGTATGATCTCGTAATCGTATTCTTCTAATTTTAATCTCCATCTAATTAATCGAGATCCAGGGTCGGTTACATTAAATAACCATACGAGCGATTTATGGTCTGTGACTATCGTAAATTTCGTCCCGTATAAGTACGGTCGAAAATGTTTAACGGCCCATACTATTGCTAATAGTTCTTTTTCGGTCGTATTATAATTTTGTTCGGCTTTTGCTAATATTCGACTGGCATATGCTATTGGTTGATCTTGGCCTATTTCTCCTTGCGATAATATCGCTCCGATTGCATAATCTGATGCATCGGTCGTTACGATAAATTCTTTTTCGAAATCTGGGTATTTTAGTAAAGGTGCCGTCGTTAATTTTTCTTTAAGCATTTCAAATGCTTGTTGTTGTTCTTGCGTCCACTCAAATTTATTTTCCTTTTTGGTTAACTTCGTTAGTGGTTTCGCGATTTTAGAGAAATTTTCAATAAATTTTCTATAATATCCGGCTAATCCTATGAAAGCTTGAATATCTTTTACTTTCCTAGGCGTCGGAAAATTTCTTACGGCCTCTAATTTAGATGGATCCGGCGATATTCCGTTTTCTGTGATTATATGACCTAAGTATGTCACTTCTTTTCGTAGGAATTCGCATTTGTCCGGCTGTAATTTCAGATTGTTTTCTCGCAATCTTCGTAGGACTTCGATGAGTCTCTTGTTATGATCTTGTAGGCTGGCTCCGTAGATTACGATGTCATCCAAATATACTAAGCATTTTATTCCTTGTATGCCTATCAGTATTGAGTTCATTAGCCTTTGAAATGTGGCTGGCGCATTTTTTAATCCGAAGGGCATTCTATTGTATTCGTAATGCCCGTGAGGTGTGGAAAAAGCAGTTTTGCATTTGTCGCCTTCTTCCATCGGAATTTGGTGGTATCCGGATGCTAAATCCAGAGTTGTAAAGTACTTGGCGTTTCCAAGTTGATCTAATATATCCGTTATATTCGGTAAGGGAAATGAATCTCCTATTGTTAGATCATTTAATTTTCTAAAATCTACGACTACCCGTAATTTCGGTTTTCCTGACGCATCGGCTTTCTTAGGGACTACCAATAACGGTGCGTTCCATTGGCTCATGCTTGGTCGGATTATTTTATTTTTTAACATTTCTCGGACTTGTCGATTTACTTCCTCTTTATGCTTCTCCGGCAGGCGGTAAGGCCGTACGTTGACCGGTGAGCTATCTGCTTGCGTTGCAATCTTATGCGCGACGGTATCTGTGCACGTCAGTGGTTCTCCTTCGATATGCATCACGTCGCTAAAATCCTTGCAGATTTCCATTATCATTTTCTTTTCTTCTTTATTTAAATGTTGTGTACGTAATAATCGTAATACTTTTTCACTACGCGGGATTACTTCCTCTTTATTTGGCGTTCGTATTACGTTAATTTCTTCTGTTTCACTTCGTTCGATTTCCTCTATACTTACTTGCGGCATTAACATTTCGATTATGTTATCCGTTGTATTTAGAATGCTTGCTGCACATATGTAATTCGTAGGTTCTACTAGGCAATTACCTATAAATATTCCTGGTATTGTTTCTTCTGCCTTTATCACGCCTATCGTGTTCTTATCAGTAGCGACCTGTATTATAGTTTCGCTACGTGGTTTCAATGTCACTTTTAGATAGGGATAAAGCTTTAAGATATGCTGTCCTACCTTTAATTGCTTTGTTTTATAATTGCAAGTGGCTTGATGTTTTCGTAGGAAATCAACGCCTAGTATTCCGTCATATTCTATCGGAAAGTCATCCTTGACAACGTACATAGTATGCTTGATTCGGCGCTTTTCCAGAGTTATTGTCGCCTTAAATTTTCCAATTGTACATATTTTATGTCCCGTTACGCCGGTGAGCGTTATCTTTTCTTCTTTTATTAACGTTTCGCCTTTTAAATGTTTCACTTTAATTAGTGATATTGCGGCTCCTGTATCGAATAGCAAATTTATTTTTTCGCGTTTCGCTTCTCGCATTGGTAATGTGACAAGGTCCAATCCTGTCTGTATATGCGGCGTATTTTTAAAGTGTGATACTTGATATTCAATTGCAGGTCGGTGCGATTTTCTTTCGTTCCTTTCCTCCTCATCGCTACTTTGCGCGGAGTTAAATTTCTTTTTTCCTTGCTCGCTATTCTTGCGGTTTTTATTTTCCGGTCGCGAATTATATTGTTTGGTTCGGCTCGATTGATCTCTATTGGGTCGTCCGTGTAATAACCAACATTCTTCGCGATCGTGTCCGGATTTTTTGCAATAATTGCAATATTTATTTATCGTATTTACGCGGGGTTGTCTATCGGGTTTCGGCAATGAAAATCGATTCGCGTATCGGCTAGTTCGACAATCTCGACCGTAATGCCCGGTTTTTCCGCATTTTTGACATTTTACATTCGTTTGATTTTCCTGTTTATAGGTCGGTGTAAAATTGATTTTGCTTCGCGTGCCGGTCGCGGACGGTCCTTTAACCTTTTCTTCCGCGCTGGCCGCTGCTATTGCTTCTTGCAACGTAGCATATCCTCGCGATCGAACAATTGTTTTAATTTCGTCTTGCAATCCTATTTGGAAATTTTCTAAGGCTTGTTGCTGTATTATTTCCATGATTGCGCGTTTATTATCTACTGTATGATGACGTCCTTCCATCATCGATTCGTATAGCTCCATGGCTAGTTTGTCGGCTCTAAGTCCGTAAGTTCGCGCGCTTTCTCCGTTTTTCTGTTTTAGCGTGTTAAATTCAATTTGTAGATGGGTCGTACTCTTTTTACTTGCGTAACAGACCTCTAATTCTCGTTTCAACTGTGCGAAATCTCGAATTTTACGCGTTTGAAAGTCTAGCATCGCTCTGCCTTTTAATTTCGTGCATAATACTGCTCCTAATAGCGTTACTTCATCTAACGGGTCGATATGTTCTACTGCATATGTAGTCGCACTTAGAAATTCTTGTAATTTATTTGGCGATCCGTCGAATTCCGGAATCATTCCGCGAGCCTCTTTTAATGGTAAAAATCCGCGTCCTCTTCGATGTCGTACATCTTCGGGTGTGGACTCGTACGCGGTTTCGGTTCTTTCTCCCGGCGGAGTTCTATGCTCATTGTTTTGTCGGGGTTGCGATCCTCTCATTCTTAAATCGTATATCTCGGCATGCATACTTCTAATTTCCCGTCTCATTTCCTCTCTCATTTCCCGCAATATGTCCCTAAGGTCGTCGGCTGCTTCGTCCGTTTCTTTCCGCGGTTTGTATTGAGCTTGCGCGTTTGATTGTGTCGCGTTTCTATTTGCTTCTTCTTGTAATCGCTTAATTCCCTCATCGATATCTTCCGATGTGATGGGTTGCGATGCGGAAGCGTTTGAATTATACATGTCTCGAGTACGATAGATTTCGTCGGGGTCAAAGATACTTGAATCGTATGACGTTAGTGAGAATTCGCGGCGGTGTGTTAGTCTACTAGACGCGCTTATTGATGATTCGACATCAATATCTAGTTCTATATTATTCGCTATTAAACTGTTGTCTAATTCGCCGAATGAAAATTCGCGTTCGATTACACAACGTTTGCTCCGAGTTCTGGTTCGGACAAATTCTCGCTTGAATTTAATGCGTTTAGATTTCTTCGTACGTTATCGCGTATATCCCGGAGTGCTTCTACTGCTACTCTTATAGGGCTTACTGCGCTATTTCTAATGGCTCTATTCGCTGGTTCGCTAAATAGCCACGATTTATTCGCTACGCTTTTTTGTGGCGCGTTTCGGTTTTCCGACATTCACGCGTTTACAAATTTTTAATTGTTCGACTTACAATAATACGATGAGCAGCATTGTCTCTCGTTCGGTGTCGGCCGTCGGGCGTCGATCGTCGCGTGCTGTTGAGATAGGTCGGTGCGCCTTCTCAGGTTCCGCTTATCGTTGTCGCCTCGATGTACCGGGTGACTCGAAGTTCCTGATGGACTTCCTTTTCCTCGGTTGTAGTTGTTGACCGTTTGACGGAGTTTCCTTTGCTGTCTCTCGTTCTGTCGATTCCACGGAATTTTTCTTCCTCGTGGTTGTGGACCTTTGCCGGTGTCGATCTTGTTAGAGCTGGCGTATCCCACCGCTGCCACCAATTAATGTTGTGCCTCTAGCCGCTAAGGAAGAGGTCTTTAGGGATTTATACGCCCAAAGGATTAGGATCCACGCTCGAAATAAGACACTCCCGGACGTTAGGTAGAAATTGATATATTTCACAGGTTTTTGTACACTTTTACTTATTCGCGATTATAATAGTCGGGCGCGTTACGTACGGTACGTCGATACTATCGATATATGCGAGCGAGTAGTGAGCGAGTAGCCGGCGTCGGTGCATCTCGCGCTTATTATATATCTTAATCAATTAGGTCGTTGATTAGGGAGGAGTGTGGTGTCCCTGACCGGAGCATGTCTCGTGCTCCGCTCGTCAGCTGTCTCGTCAGCTGCTTACTCAGCTTCCGAGAACTTGACCGTGTCTTACTTTCATTTTATTAATACTCTTTTATTCTTTCTTAATTACTTTTCCTTGGGCTCTTTCCCTGATTCTAATGCTTTGCTTTAGTCAGCTCTTTCTCAATCTTTTCTGTTCTACTTTACTTGTTTTATCTTTTAATATATTTAGAGATTGGTCGGGTTACGACATTCCTCTCGATTTTGCGTACTGGTATCTTTCGTACTGTGCCTCTCGAACTCCGGAAATCTCTCCTCTTAACGTTGTTGTCGAAAATCTTCGGACAAGAGGGGGGTATCTACTGTGGACCCGACATTCTCCAAAGAGGACTCCTCAAGCCCCTGCCTCGGCATTCGCCCTAAGACCCGACGGGAAAACCACAGCTCAAAAACCGCGGGTGAGGCAGTCTTCAGAAATAAGATGTTCAAATCCTCTCATCTCAAAATGTTCCACGAATTCAATCTTGAACAGCTCTCACTGAACAAATACAAAACCAAATAACACACTTATCAACAAAACATATCCTAATAATCACACACATAATAATTGTTTTAATATTTCCCTCTTAAAAATCTAAACATTATTCCTTATTGGGTTCCGATAACTTTCTTAACTAAAAATCTGTCTCTCATAAAATGGAGCTAACCTATCAGCATGAACAACTTTACTCCTATGCCTATTCGATTTCCGAATACCAAAAACAACATCACTAAGTTTTTTCACTATTTTATAGGGACCTTCCCAATTACTCTGTAATTTAGGAGCCCTTCCTTTAATCCTCCTAGGATATAGAACCAAACATTTTGACCAACACCAAAATGAATTTGACGAGCTTTCTGATCATAACGCGCCTTTGACCGAAATGATCTAATATCCAAACGCTGTCGAGTATCTCTATGAATATCCTCTAATTTTTCCTTCAATTCTCTGACATACCTCCCAATCGAAACTTCTTATCCTAGCACTGGACGATTTCCTCGTAATAAATCCAACTAATCTTAAATCTTGTGCAAAATATAATTCCGCTGGAGAGACACCGGTAGCTTCATGTCTCGAAGAACGATAGGCCAATAAATACATTGGAATCCAATTATCCCAATCTTTCTGATTTTCGGAAATAAATTTCGCCAAATAATCTAGGATTGTCTGATGATGACATTCAACTTGTCCATCCGATTGAGGGTGTAATGCAGTTGTCCTAGTTTTCTTCACTCCTAACAAATATGCCATTTCTTTAAAAACTTTGGACTCAAAACTTTTTCCCTGATCAGTGTGGACTTCCAGAGGAACACCATGACGAGAAACAACCTGATTCACAAAAGCTTCTGCCACGGTATTGGCTCTAATATTCTTTAACGGAAGTGCTTCAGTCTATTTTGTAAAACAATCAATCACCACTAATAAATATCGATTTCCTGATGAAGTAGTAGGAAGAGGACCAAGCACATCCATTTGAACTCTTTCAAATGGAGCTCCTACATTATAAACCTGCAACGGAGATTTCCCTTTTCCAGATGGACCTCTCTTTTCTATACAAACTTTACAAGAGCGGCACAAATCTTCCACATCATGCTTGCAAGTTACCCAATAAAAACGTTTTCGAATTTTTTCCATCGTTTTATTTATCCCAAAATGTTCACCGGATGCGGAATCGTGGGCCATTTCTAATATCTGATTGATGCCCCTCCTTGGAACAACGATCTGCAAAACAATAGATTTTAAATTCGGAGCCTCCCATTTCTTAAACAAAACTCCATCCTGTAAAATTAAAGCATCCCAATAGGACAAATAAATTTTCGCTGAAATATCTTGAATAGCGATTTCCTGTCGAAGAGGACGCCTTCCAGACTCTTTTGCCCGAATAAAAATTGCAATTGTAGGATCCTCTAACTGTTTCCTTCTCCACTCCTCTAAATTATCCCCTCCCAAGACTATTCTGGCAACCAAATTTTCCTTTGATTCAATTTTAACACAATAAGCGCATCCTTCCTCTACGCAAGGTCGTCTCGACAAACCATCAGCATTCTGATGAAGTCGCCCCTTTCGATGAATAATCTCAAATTCATACTGCTGTAATCTTTCTATCCACCGAGCCAGTTGACCTTCCAATTCCTTGAAGGACCATCGAAGAGAACTGTGGTTTGTCCGTATTAGAAATTTCCTTCCATATAAATAATGATGAAAAGATTTCATCGATTCCACAATGGCCAATAATTCTCTTTGCGTCACACAATAATTCCTCTCCGATTTACTCAAGACTCGATTGAAATAAGCAATGACTTTTTCAGTACCTCCTTGACTTTGCGATAAAACTGCCCCTATTCCATGATTTGAAGCGTCAGTATCCAGAATAAACTCCCCTTGCTCCGTGGGAAAAGATAAAACTGGCGAAAAAGCAAACTTATGTTTTAACCTTTCAAAAGCTTCTTGACAAGCTTGAGTCCACTCCATTTTAACCTGAGTTTCAGTCAGTGTAAACAAAGGTTTTGCTATCAATGAAAACCCTTTTACAAATTTCTTATAGTACGAACAGAACCCTAGAAAACTTCGCACTTGTCTCTTAGTTCGAGGAATAGGCCAATTCTTTACAACAGAATTTTTCGGGTAATTAGTAATTCCCAATTCAGAAACAATATGGCCAAGATATTTCACCTGTCTTCCTAAAAGAGAACACTTCTTCGGATTAATTTTCAAATTATTTGAACGGAAACGAAGAAAAACCGTCCTCAAATTAATCATCATATCCTCAAATGTCTTGCTGAAAACAATAACATCATCTAAATAAACTAAACAAATTTTAAATAAAATTTCTCGCAAAACTCTTTCCATTAACCGCTCAAAAGTCACTGGAGCATTACACAAACCGAATGGCATTACGGTAAACTGCCATAACCCATTTCCTATGGAAAATGCCGTTTTTTCCCTATCTTCAGATCGAACTTTTATCTGCCAGTACCCGCTTTTCAAATCCAGAGTAGAAAACCAAGAATTCCCTGACAAACGATCCAAGATATCTTCAATGCGTGGCAGTGGATAAGAGTCCTCGACTGTAATAGCATTTAATTTCCTGTAATCTACACAAAATCTTAACAAACCGTCCTTTTTCTTTACTAATACTACAGGAGAAACCCACGGACTCCGAGATTCTTCTATCACCCCTTGTGATTTCATTTCTTGAATAATTTGATCTACCTTTCCTATGAGATGTATAGGAACTCGACGTGGAGCTTGCTTAATAGGCACAGAATCCTTAATTTTAATACTGTGCTCCACAACTCCACAATTCCCTGCAGTAATCTCCTCCGAGAATACATTCTGGAATTCATTTAAGAATTCAGCAAAAATACCCTTCTTCTCAGAATTCAAATTCCCCGAATTCTCCTCAGAAGTTCCTTCAAGAAATTAGGAACACCTTTTGTTGAATCTATACAAGAACAAGAAAATTCCTCACAATCCTGTCGTACAAAATTTCCGAAATCTGAATCAAAAACTCTTTTCAAATTAATCGTCCCAAGAAAATCAGTACCAAGAATACAATCATCCGAAATTTTAGCTACTAACATAGGACCGTCCAAAGAATATTTTCCCAATTCTACCTTTACAACGACTTTATAAGAAATTATTACCGTTTCCCCTGTCAGATACCTTAAATTACAATAATTTTCATCAACCTTCCGACTAAGCCCCTCGACCAATCTCTCATTTAAAATAGAAATATCGGAACCCGTATCAATTCTGAACATACAAAATTTTCCGTCAATTTTTCCCCTATAACTAAACAAATTTTTCATAATCTTATTTACAGAAGAACATTTATAAGTCACTTTCGGGGCATTAACTTTGTTAGCCAAACTCGCCCCGAAAAGCTCGACTAAACCTTGTTTTCCTCGCTTCTTAAAGCGGGACATTTCGATCGAAAGTGTCCCTGTGCTCCACATTGCCAACACTCTTTATTCTGCACAAAATTTCTTCGAGCTTTATTAAAATATTTACTTTTCTCAAAATTTTTACTTTCTTCCATTTTCTTTGTATTTTTATTATTTTTGTCGTACATAAATTTATTTTTTCCCTTTTTAAATTTATAATTATTTCTTTCATCTTTCTTTTTGTAAAAACTATTCTCCTGTATAACTCTGTTCGAAATCAAACTAACTATAAATAATCACGGTCAGCATAACGAGCATAATAGCAAGGCGCAGCTTAATCACGCTCATAATTCGGCGCGCTGGCGGACATTTCGCGCGTCGCGCGGCTCTCCGCGAATCAGAGCGCGCTTCGTCAGCAGCGCTTAGCAAATCGCGTTAGGCCCGTGGCATTGCTAGTGCCGTTCAAAGCGGGCAACGCAGCGGTCACCCGAGAGAGCCGAAATTAATAACAAATGCGAATAACAAGTGCTAATTTTCCGAATCATCGCAAACAACAACCGGCGCGATCTTTTTGAGACAAACACGTCGAATATTCTAGAAGCAGCAAAAGAACGGTGGTATATAAGCTCTCTCGGGGAACCGCCGGGCGCACTCGATCGAGATTTATCCGAGACAGTGTGTGAATATATCGTCAAACTCTCGCGAAGGAAAAGTCGCTCGCCTTTCCAGTTCGTACTCTCGCTTACGACACGCGAAGTCTCCGATCCGAGTAAAAGGTGATTTCTCGTTGCTCACGATTAATTGCTCGCAGTCAAACGCGCCGTTTCTTCCGTCGCTCACGGAATCGCGCCGTTCTACCGTTGCTTGCGGTATTCGCGATATATCCGTCGCTCGCGGAGATTATCGCCACGCTCCCGGTCGCTCGCCGGAGCGAGGATTCGATTAAGATTGGAAGAAATCTCATCGCCGAAACACTTGTAAATTGTTATTTATTGAAATACAGTCCGTCCAGCTTAAACCAAAACGCAGTGACGTCAAGTCGCTCGTCTTTTCTCTGTCGATTGTCTGTCTCGATTGCACCACAATCTCGCAGGGCTCCTCACGCCCACGTCCACTTCTCTATCGCACAAACTCTAACTGCCATATCCCTCTCTATAGCCAATTTTAAAGATGTTACATTTTCCAATTGAAGTGTGCGCTTAATAAATCCGTCTGACAGCGCCGCGATAAATTGCGCGCAAGCAATTTTATCCCTTACTTCCTGTGTACATTCGGGATAAGCAAATCGTGACAATCGTTCTAAATCTGCGCCCAATGTCGCCAAATCCTCTGAATCTTTTTGCTTTCTATTGGAAAACTGGGTGTAATATGTTTGGGCTAAATATCCTTCCCCAAAACGCAATTCTAACCTCGATTTTAACTCTTCGAACTTTAAATCTTCAATTTCAAAAATTCCGTCCAATACGGAACGCGCCTTTCCCCTTAAGCATGATGCCAAAACAACCGTTTTCACCGAATTAGACCATCCATTCGCTCGAGCTATCAGATGGAATTGGGTAAAGAATTCTCGCAAAGGGACACTTCCATCAAAATTATCGGGTTTCAATTTATAACCACATTCATTTAAATTCAAATTTCCGTGTTCAGTATGCAAATCATTATTTCTATTATTAAAATTTCCGCGCTCAGTATGTCCCTCTCTATTATCTCTATTATAAGAATGACTTAGCTGGCTATGGCTATCGTTGTTATCCAGCTGTCGTATCCTCTCCTCCATTCTGCGAAGCATTTCCTCACGCTGTTGCAGCTGCGCCTCATAATCAGCTTGCTGCTGCAACCGTTCCTCTCGGAGCTGTCGAATCTCCCGCAACGCAGATTGGAGTGTGATCGCCTCTAATGTCGGCCCTGATGCTGTCGCTTCTGGAGAAGTTCGAAGCGGAGTCGCAGCTCGTTTCCGCGTCACAACCCCAGATGTAAGATCTTGTTGCTGTTCCGACGCCATAGCTCGTTTTGCGCTCTTTTAAAATTGTTATGTTGTCCAGCTCGATCCCGGACGAGCCCCCAAAATGTTGCGTCCGCGGGTCGGAATCGAGATAAATCGAATCACGCAAGACACAACCGGCACTCACACTCCGCGTCGTAAATAATAACTCTTAGTTATGAAAGAACAAGAACTTTAATGAAACAGAACTATATAACTATTCACAGAAATAGAGAACAGAGAATATCGTTAATAATCTTAAACACGTCCGCGCGAATTGACATCCGTCACGAAACTAAGATGGCGACCGACTGTCCGCAACAACATGTCCGCCGTTGTTTAACAGCAAACTCCCCGGCAACGTGCTTAGAGACGATCTCTCGAAGACGGGCATAATCCAGGGATGCAACAATATATATATATTGATATCTAATTCATCATATTATATTTAAATCAAATACAATAAGAAGGGCAATGTGAGCCACGCGTAGTAGTTGAACTAAAAAATAGTTTATTACCATAATAATAATAATCAATAAATAGCATATGTTTTCATTTCATTTTTCGAGCAATTTTCAAGCTAGATTTAAATATGAGTAATTAACAAAAAATAAACTACATTTCAGTACAAGAAACAAATAATAAATAATAAGATACATATAAAAATTAATAAAAGTAATTGTTCGAAATCGAATTAAAGGCGATGGAAGACGAGGCGCCTTAAACGAGATTTAATTTAAAGCGATAGGAGATACGGCTCGGCCGATCGATGATTTCGGAGAATTCGGGATGAAAGAGATGACCGCTTTCGATGCAATTGTTCTTGCTCTAGCTTATCGGGAGCTACGAGCCTTTCGACACTCCGAGCCTATCACTGCGCTTTAAACTGGCATCAGTGGCGCCCAATCAGGAGCTGCCAGCCCCCATTAATCAAAAAAACTACCGCGAATCTTTCCTATCATAATTGTCGCTCCCTTAAGACAAAGGAAAGTGAATCATACGTTCTGGATCCTTCTAGAAGGATTCAATATTATAAAAGAGGCGCGCACAAGGCGCGGCCGGCTCTTGACAAAAAGTAATCGACGCGTACACGTAGTTCTTCTCGCGCTGCTCGGCTAAGTTCCGTCGCGACAGTGAATCCAGTGCGCTTTCGCGACCCGCGATCCACCGATTCTCTGTGCGGTCTTATCGTTCGACAGTGCGGTCTCCTCGTACGAGATTATCCCTCCGTTGCTTGCGGAAATATTAGATATAATTTCATTAAATTGTATATTGTCAAGACGCTCGTCTTTCCGACGGTTCCACGTCATCCTTATTCATCGAGATCAAATATCGCGGCGCTCCTCACTCTCGCGTCTACCTCTCTCTCGCTAACAGTAATGAATATATAACTAAGTCACAAAAAGCGGTCAAGTTGATATAAAAGCTGCAAAAATAAAAATATTGATAATAAGAAAAAATCTATGTAGTGTCCCTCATTTCAAATATTTTTATTTGCTATGAAAGATTTTTATTTACTATCAATATTTTTATTTACACTACTTTTATATTGACTTGATGGCTTTTTGTGATTTAGTGTCATGTATTCATTGCTTTTATTAATTTTTATATATACTTTATTACTTGTTAATTTTGTACTAGACTGTTTATTTTTTATTGATTATTCATATTTAAATTTACGCTGAAAATGGCCCAAATAATGGGAATGAAACGTATGCTATTTATTGATTATTAACATTGTAATAAACTATTTTTGCGCCCCAACTAGTGCACGTAGTTTACATTGCCGTTCTTATTGTATTTCATTTATTTTCTAGTTATATTCTTGAGAGTCTATCTGTTGTATAATTATTTATAATTCATATATGTGCAATTTACACATGATATAATATACTGAACCACTCAATAATTATTACACACATATATGCATATGTATGTTACATGTGTATATATGGGATATGTGCATGCGATCAAACATATATGAGCATATATGTACATATATGTATGAGTAATAATTAGTGCGTAGTTTAGTATATTATATCATATGTAAATTATACATTATGTAAATGTATGAATTGCAAATAATTATAATATAAAAAAATTAGACTCTCAAAAATATAAGTATGTAATTATAATATAATGAATTAGGCATCAATATATGTGCATAAATTTATATAGTACGTAGTTATGTATACATGTAGAAATATTCATATTCTAATATTTTTTTCAGCGTATAAATGAAGCAGTAAGGCGGGCGATGAACAAAGAAAAAAAAAAGAAGTTCAAGCAGATGCGGCGTTATCTGCCCGCACCATCGTCTGCACCATCCAGATACGTGGCCGCCTCATCCGCACCACCCGGATATGTGCTCGCATCGTCCGCACCACCCGGATATGTGCCCGCATCGTCCGCACCACCCGGATATGTGCCTGCATCGTCCGCACCACCCGGATATGTGCCCGCATCGTCCGCACCATACGGATATGTGTCCGGATCGTCCGCACCACCTGGATATGTGCCCGCATCGTCCGCACCATACGGATATGTGCCCGCATCGTCCGCATCACCCGGATATGTGCCCGCATCGTTCGCACCACCCGGATATGTGCCCGCATCGTCCGCACCATACGGATATGTGCCTGCATCGTCCGCACCACCCGGATATGTGCCCGCATCGTCCGCACCATACGGATATGTGTCCGGATCGTCCGCACCACCTGGATATGTGCCCGCATCGTCCGCACCATACGGATATGTGCCCGCATCGTCCGCATCACCCGGATATGTGCCCGCATCGTTCGCACCACCCGGATATGTGCCCGCATCGTCCGCACCATACGGATATGTGCCCGCATCGTCCGCACCATGCGGATACGTGCCCGCGTCGTCCGCACCACCTGGATATGTGCCCGCATCGTCCGCACCATACGGATATGTGCCCGCATCGTCCGCATCACCCGGATATGTGCCCGCATCGTCCGCACCACCCGGATATGTGCCCGCATCGTCCGCACCACCCGGATATGTGCCTGCATCGTCCGCACCACCCGGATATGTGCCCGCATCGTCCGCACCATACGGATATGTGTCCGGATCGTCCGCACCACCTGGATATGTGCCCGCATCGTCCGCACCATACGGATATGTGCCCGCATCGTCCGCATCACCCGGATATGTGCCCGCATCGTTCGCACCACCCGGATATGTGCCCGCATCGTCCGCACCATACGGATATGTGCCCGCATCGTCCGCACCATGCGGATACGTGCCCGCGTCGTCCGCACCACCCGGATATGTGCCCGCATCGTTTGCACCACCCAGATATGTGCCCGCATCGTCCGCACCATGCGGAAACGTGCCCGCGTCGTCCGCACCACCCGGATATGTGTCCGCATCGTCCGCAACATATGGATATGTGCCCGCATCGTCTGTACTACCTGAATATGTGCCCGCATCATCCGCACCACCCGGATATGTGCCCGCATCGTCCGCACCATACGGATATGTGCCCGCATCGTCCGCATCACCCGGATATGTGCCCGCATCGTCCGCACCACCCGGATATGTGCCTGCATCGTCCGCGCCACCCGGATATGTGCCCGCATCGTCCGCACCACCCAAATATATGCCCGCATCGTCCGCACCATGCGGATACGTGCCCGCGTCGTCCGCACCACCCGGATATGTGCCCGCATCGTTTGCACCACCCAGATATGTGCCCGCATCGTCCGCACCATGCAGAAACGTGCCCGCGTCGTCCGCACCACCCGGATATGTGTCCGCATCGTCCGCAACATACGGATATGTGCCCGCATCATCTGTACCACCTGGATATGTGCCCGCATCATCCGCACCACCCGAATATGTGCCCGCATCGTCTGTACCACCTGGATATGTGCCCGCATCATCCGCACCACCCGGATATGTGCCCGCATCGTCCGCACCATACGGATATATGCCCGCATCGTCCGCGCCACCCGGATATGTGCCCGCATCGTCCGCACCACCCAAATATATGCCCGCATCGTCCGCACCATGCGGATACGTGCCCGCGTCGTCCGCACCACCCGGATATGTGCCCGCATCGTTTGCACCACCCAGATATGTGCCCGCATCGTCCGCACCATGCGGAAACGTGCCCGCGTCGTCCGCACCACCCGGATATGTGTCCGCAACATACGGATATGTACCCTCATCGTCTGTACCACCTGGATATGTGCCCGCATCATCCGCACCACCCGGATATGTGCCCGCATCGTCCGCACCATACGGATATGTGTCCGGATCGTCCGCACCACCTGGATATGTGCCCGCATCGTCCGCACCATACGGATATGTGCCCGCATCGTCCGCATCACCCGGATATGTGCCCGCACCGTCCGCATCACCCGGATATGTGCCCGCATCGTCCGCACCACCCGGATATGTGCCTGCATCGTCCGCGCCACCCGGATATGTGCCCGCATCGTCCGCACCACCCAAATATATGCCCGCATCGTCCGCATCACCCGGATATGTGCCCGCACCGTCCGCACCACCCGGATATGTGCCTGCATCGTCCGCACCACCCGGATATGTGCCCGCATCGTCCGCACCACCCAAATATGTGCCCGCATCGTCCGCACCATGCGGATACGTGCCCTCGTCGTCCGCACCACCCGGATATGTGTCCGCATCGTCCGCAACATACGGATATGTGCCGGCATCGTCCGCACTACCTGGATATGTGCCCGCATCATCCGCACCACCCGGATGTGCCCGCATCGTTCGCACCATGCGGGTACGTGCTCGCGTCGTCCGCACCAGGCGGATACGTGCCCACTTCATCCGCGCCACCCGGATATGTGCCCGCATCGTTCACACCATCCGGACATACATTTTTTTTAAATTTTATCCTTTTTTTAAATTTTATTTAAATTTAAATTTTATATTGTTTGAGATATTTGTTTTTATTTCATACTTTCTATTTTTTGTTTTTTATTTTTTTTTTTTTCTTTTTTTTAGTTTTATATTAAGTAATTTTATGTATAATTATAAGTTTTATATTTAGTATAATTAGTTTTATTTGAAGTTTTATATTTAATAATTTTAAGTATTAGTATGTTTTATTTAGTTATCGCACGTACGCACACACACACACACACACACACGTATAAGTAAAATAAAAGTTCTTTTTAAAATATATTTAATTTATTTAAATTCCTTATTCCCATCCTAACATTCTTATCCTTATTTTATAACATTGTCACCAAAATTATATACCAAAAAATTGAATACAAAATTATATCACACTTTTCGCTTATTTATTTATACGTTCAGTCATGCTGCTTTCTCTCTCTCTGTCTCTCTCTTTGTATCTCTCTCTCTCTCTTTCTCTCTCTTTCTTTCTCTTTCTCTGCTTGTTCTTTATTGTATTCATTCATTCCCATTATTATATCTTTTATTTGTTTGAATTTTATTCTTTCTATTTTTGTTTTCCTACATGATAATAAATTAATTTATTCATCTTTATTTTATAGAGCATAAATGAAACATTGTGTATTTTATAAATAAAAAAAGTATTATACATATGTGTGTGTGTGTGTGTATGTGTGTATTTTTGGATGTATATGTGTTGTATTTAACTATAATAAAATAAAAAAGAAAATAACTTATATTGTATATCTTATTTATGCTGTATAAAATAAAAATAAATAAATTTATTTATTTATTTATTTATGTGTAGAGAGATAAGAATAAAATAAATGAATAAATGTTGAACAAATACAAAAATATAATAATGGGAATGAATAAATAATGAATGAACAAAAGGAGAGAGAGAGAGAGCGAGAAAAGCGTGAGTGAACGTGTAAGTGAATATGTGAGGAGCATGAAACGATACGTAGTACATAGTGAGCGAGCGATTAGAAAAAGACAGAGTGTATGATTGAAAGAAAAAGATATAGAGAAACTGCAATAATGTTAGTGCGTACTCTGCATACATGTATATTACTCTACACACATGAAAAAAACGAAGATAGTACGATTATGTCTATCTTTGTCATGTACGATTGCAGCTCTGCCTATCGCGACTTCACGCAACTAATCTACTGCTCTGTTTTACTCTTGAGCCTCTATCTCGCACACGAAAATTTCATATGCACGAAAATTTTATTTTGCAAAATCTTTTTTATGAAACTTCTAAACACTTCTCTAAGTAAATTTATACTCTTTGATGAAATGCCCACTGCGGAGTTTACTGATTCGGCACGTGCTGATTACAAATCTTTTATATTAAGTAAATGTTGACCGCACGGGCCGATAACAAAACTGTAATTTTATAATTTTTTTTTCACTTTTCATATGAAATGTAATACTCCGCACTCCGTTATTATGTATACTTTAATTGTGGAAAAGGATTTGTTGATATCTATAATCAACAAAAATATTTTGCGTAATAACTAATATTCGCGTTTTTATCGGTAAAACAGACCTTTGTGGATCCCCTTAAGTACAATTCAAAGAACTCAAGAAAAGACTCTAATCTTTAAACAAAGTGAGTTATTATAATTTTAATAACAATATAATATTGCGTTATTATAGTGATATTGTTACGTCCAGACTCAATGGAAGGAAGAGTCAGCGGGAGGGCGTAACCTATTTACCTCTAGACAAACGCTAGACGATGCGTGTCCTAGAGTCGAACGAACAGACCAGGGCCCCAGATAGGTCAACGACCGGAAGGGTCGCTCTTACTCTATCGAAAGGTCGTTCGCTCGGCGGTCCCCTTTCTGGTAAAGGAACTGAATCCTTATTACCCGGGACGGGACCTTGTGCGATTTCGGATAATAGGAAGCAGGTCGGGTTAATGAATTACTCGAATTTAAAATTTAACGTTACATTTATTCAAGAAAATGAAAATAAATGATTAAAAAAAAATAAAATTTAATAAAGGAACATATAATTCGATTTACGAAATCTTATTTATAAAATACATTTTCTTAAATTCTATTGTGTAATTGTGTTTGCGTGCGTGAGTGTAAGTAAAGGAAAATTATGTTCTCGCGGGTGTTACAATAAACACGGAGGACATCAACCGGAATTAAACGGGGAAACTAAAATTTAAATTCCGGTTGGAAATTTACAATAAATAGTTTTAGAAAAATTACTTGAAATAAATTATTAGAAAAATGAAAGTTGGACGGTAGGGAGAAAAGGGGAGGAGGACTATTAAAGGTCTTGGAGTTGCACCGTGGAGGGAGAAGGGAACTTCATCCAGAAGACCTCGATAGGGACGGCTAGAGGAAATCGGGAACCCGGGACAAAAAATGGAATAATTGAACCGGGTGGACTGGTACGAAGGATATAATGGAATTGATCGAGGTCCACTATATCTGGACCGACGCGATAATCCTCGTCCGTAAGAGGCACAGGATAAGGAGGAAATTGTCTTAGAAGGTACCTGTACCAGCCTTCCCTGTCCTGGTCTTCGAAAAAAGACTTCGACTCTCCTTCGGGATCGGAAGATTCCGGTTTAAAATCTTCCGGTTCCTCTTTGAGATCGGGACGCTCTTCTACGAAGTCCTGGAGGGCTTCTTCGAAATTTTGCGACGCTCCTGGGAGATCAGACGATTCGAGGCGTGAGGAGAAGGGAGAAGTGGGAATTCTCGAGAGTTGAGGTTGTTCGGAAATGATAGGTGGACAGTCAGAAAAGGGAGGAGGAGTGGGAATTCTCGAGGGTTGAGGTTCGAGAGAAGGTGAGTGAAAACGCTCGGGGGAAGAAACGGGGGAAAAAGAAGGAGGTGAATAGTCAAAAGAAGAACTAGGGGGACAAAGGTATGTATCGCATGTTGGTGTGTTGATTAATCGCTGGACTCTTAATTTAAAAGAATGTTCATCTAGATTAACCTTATTGTAATCGATAGTAAAAGTAGGATCCGCGGACGCCTGAGCCAATAGTTTCTGGATCTTTTTATTTTCCCGGTTGCGGATGTGTTTCGCCCAGTACTTAGAGCGCTTTGCCAGGGTTGTTTCCACTAGGAAACACACGCAAGAGATAACTGAGATATTGATATTTAGTTAAAAGAAACAGTTTGATAATGATAAAATAATAAAGAAAAATGGAGAAAGCTCTTAAGGGGATCCAAAACCGACGAGCGAACTCCGACGGGTTAGCGCCCTCATCTAAACGTAACTAAAAATGTCGATAATTCCGACATTTTTAGTTCCGCCATTAGCAACATAATTATTTCAAACATGCATAATAGAAAACGCAATCTTTTGCATTGTGTTCCATATATTGAAATGAGACAATATCACAATAAATTTTTACTGCTTTATATACAATAATTAATTGATATATAATTGAATGTACGGCCCGTATGACTAAAATCAAATGTCGGTTTAAACTGGCAGTACTGAGCCAAGCGCTGTATAAAGAGCGCAAACACTGCTTTATTAATTACTATAAATATACACTAATCGCGGACGTTTCGGCCCTTTTTTGGGGCCATCTTCAGCGCGGAAACAAAATAATACGGTCTTAAATAACTAAACGCAACTGCGACATTCGGTGATGCATCCCGTGGATCTCTTACGCAACCGGCGACATCCCATCATTAAGAGAATCCATGTCCTTCCAAAGATAATTCCTCGAATTTCTTGGGTGGTAGATAGACATGGCAGTACTTATTTTATTTAATCTATAAGTAAGTTGGGCGGTATAAGGCGGATGACCGAAAGAAGTATTTAAAACAGTTGTGATGCTCACAAATGCACAGGTTGACACCGACCAACCGTAGATGTAATCGGAGAACTACACTCTCCAACTCTCGGAGGAACAATGACAAACGGTAAATATGACATAATGTTGGTTTAGCTAGGTTGTCAACCAGACGTTAATAAACAATATCCAAAATCAAAAACACGCAAATAAATAACACGATCCCGTGACAATGTGGAAAGATTGACGCATACGGTAAAAAATAACAAAAATTATAATAAAGTCGAGAATAATAAGATTAAATTGTTGACAAGGAGCGAAGCTTAGCAAGAACGGTAACAATAAATACCTTAAAGCGCCATGAATATGAAATAGTGACAATCGATAAACATTTCGAAAATAAAATAAATAAATAATCTTGATTGTGTCAATATGGTAAAATGTGAGCAATAAGAAACGATATAATAAATAACACAGATCTGATATCCAAGTCGAAAAAAGCTAAATGTTGATAAAAAGGTTGTCAAATAAACTAAAAACCGCAGAATACAGTAAATAACATCTCGGATGATAAACTTCTTCAGAAGGTGTCAAAACAGTATAATTAATTGATAAATTACCAAACTTTAATTCATGCGTGAGAGAGTAATATACATGTACGCACTAACATTATCGCAATTTCTAATATCTTCTTTCTCTCGATCATACGCTTACTCTGTTTCTCTCTGTTTCCCTCTTTCTAATCGTTCGCTCACTACGTACTGCATATCGCTTAGCTTTATTCTTCTAGCATATTCGCTTACGCGTTTACTCCCGCTTCTCTCTCTCTCTCTCCCCCTCCTCCCTCCCTCTCCCTCCCCTCTCCCTCTCCCTCCCCCTCTCCCTCTCCCACCCTCTCTCTCTCTCTCTCTCTCCTTTTGTTCATTCATTATTCTTTCTTTCTTATTATTATATTTTTGTATTTGTTTAACTTATTTATTTTTCTACTTTATTCTTATTTTTCTACACGTAACTAAATAAATTTATTTATTTTTATTTTATATAGCATAAATAAGATATACAATACAAGTTATTTTCTTTTTTTATTTCACTATATATAGTTAATACAATACATAATTACGTTTTACTATAAGTAGGATAGTAAGGTCGGTTCTACCCCATTTTTCTTATGAGTGCGAGAGAGACAGACAGAGAGATAGAAGAACAGAGATATGATTAGAAAGAGATAGAATGACGACCGCGGGGGAAGTGCGGGCCGGTGGGAGAGCAGGGGGGTACGTAGGGCGAGATGGGAAGCGGGGCCGGGGGGAAAAGCGGGCGCGAGGGTGGAGGCTCGGGGGAGCGCGTGACGTCACGGGAGGGAGCGGGTACGAGTCGCCAAGATTGCCTGGGAGATGGCGCTCGGCTCGATCGGGGGTCGCGCTTCCCGACTCGCCCTACGTACCCCCTACTCGCCCCTCCGCCCCCACGTCCTCCGCGATCATCACTCTATCTCTTTCTAATTATATCTCCGTCCTTCTCTATCTCTCTGTCTGTCTCTCTCGCGCTCATGGAAATGGGCTAGAACCAATCTTACTAGACGTCCAACGGAATCGACGAGATCGCCCGGGAGATGACGCTCGGCTCGATCGAGGTCGCGGTTTCTCCCGGCGCGACTCGACCTTGGCGCGACTCGACCTTGACGCGACTCGTTCCTTAGGGAAGGCGACGGCGATCCCTCGCACCGCTTCTAGCGCGCGATCCGTTATCGCGATTCTTTAGGGACGCGCGTCGCTTCTAGCGCGCGATCCGCGAGCGGACGCGGGATATCCGGCGTCGAGGGAGACGGAGGATCGTCGGAGGCAGAGATGCCAATTCTGAGACTCTGCCACCAGCCACAGCGTGTGGAGGGGATAGCGCACACGAGGAAAGAGCCGTGTACGTGTGCTCTCGGCGTTCGGCTAGCTTCGGGCAGTAGAAGAGCGCAGACATATGATCCGTTGCCTCTTTCTCTCCCGAGATATCGCTATAGCTGACGTCTCGAAAATCATACATCGTAATAGCGTTAACATTAGCGATTTGGCGTGTCTAGCAGATCTCGCGTAAAAACATACAAATTATTAATTAACTAAATCTTCTAATCGTAATTTATTCTATACATAAAAGATGTAAAATAATTAAAAAAATAAAGAATAAGAAAAATGTAAAAATGATGAATATCCACTCTTGGCCAACGTGTACGTTTTTTTCTCAAAAAATCATCACTGATAATATTCTAATAAATAATATTTTAATAATATCGTAATAATATATATGAATAATATTTTATTAATTTAAAATAAACGCAACGTACATGTTGTTGCTCAACGGAAACCGCGAGAAGGTTGTGGTCTCTTCCGTCAGGAGGAAATGTAAAAAAATGTGTTTTCTTTAATATTATATCAAATATAATAAATTATATATAATAATATAATATTATATATAATAATTTTAATATAATATTAAAGAAAACAATTTTTTTACATTTCCAAAGAATGTAGATAGAACAGAAGATAGATAGAAAGAATAGAGAATAAAAGGATAGAGCTGAAAAAAAGAAGAATATAAAGGACAGAACATAGAAAAAGAATGTTAAACCGGGAAAAAGCGTACATGTTTTACTTAACGTAATATTAAAAATAGTACATATTTCCGGTAAAAATATTTCCGAAAATATACTATTACGGCAAATATAGCATTACAGAATTATACCTAAAAATGTGTAATCACATAATAAAAATAATATATATCTTTTATACATAGTTTAATACAACGGGCACTCAAAACAAAATAGGAAATGCTTTTCCATTTTCCCAAGGGGAATATACTATATATTATATTTTAGGAGTGTTATTTAAAACTATAATTTTAAAAATACAACTGTATACTTTTAAACCTATAATTGTATAAATACATATTTAAAAATTTACCTACTTTTTTACGTTTTTATCACAATATTAGCAATTTTAAAGTTAACTGTCTATAATTTGTTATTTTATTGTTTTTATTATTTTATATTATTTTTTCATATTTTACTTTTAATATTATTTTGTATTATTTTTTATTTTATTTTATTTTATTTTTTTTATTATTTTTGAGAAAAAAGTATCGCCGGATCTAATATCATTTACTATGCACCAAGGAGAAATTAATCGAATTTTGCAAATCGTATATATAAGAATATATATATACATAAATATATATATATATATATATATAATATATTTATACACATATGTATATATGAATATGCCTGTGGATATTTTGACTTCATTTTCATCACTTCTTTCAATGTACAAGTGAAAAAAAAATTAGCTGCAGAAATATTAATTTGTAAAATATAAGATTCGTGTTTTTTATCAATAAAAGTAAATTAATAAATATTACAATATATTTTACAAATATGAACCTTATAATGATTATTATAAACACTATATCGATATTATGCATTTAGATACCTCCGTCACTCTCGAAATGATTGCTTTTACTTCTTATCTATCGGTACGACCCTGCGTAAGCGATTCGCATTTGTTTTCTAAAATGCGCTTTTGTCGCTTTTCACGCACTTGATACTTGATATCGACACGCGCACGAAAGAGCTCTTCTTCAGCCTCGCGAAGCTTCTCATGGTATCAATTTCTCAATCTTTCTATAATTTCTGCCGCCGAGAAGCGTTGTTCCTCAATTTCCTTGATGTGTTATGAAAATTTTCGGCAAATCTCGCTTACAGGTACGTAACTAAGTCGTTCCGAACGAAGGAAACTTGCGTACATAGCGATCTTAGCTCTGTGTGCCGAGAAGCGTTGTTCCTCAATTTCCTTGATGTGTTATGAAAATTTTCGGCATATCTCGCTTACAGGCACGTAACTAAGTCGTTCCGAACGAAGGAAACTTGCGTACATAGCGATCTTAGCTCTGTGTGCCGAGAAGCGTTGTTCCTCAATTTCCTTGATGTGTTATGAAAATTTTCGGCAAATCTCTCACCTACAGGCACGTAACTAAGTCGTTCCGAACGAAGGAAACTTGCGTACATAGCGATCTTAGCTCTGTGTGCCGAGAAACGTTTGTCCTCAATTTCCTTGATGTGTTATGAAAATTTTCGGCAAATCTCGCTTACAGGCACGTAACTAAGTCGTTCCGAACGAAGGAAACTTGCGTACATAGCGATCTTATCTCTGTGTGCCGAGAAGCGTTGTTCCTCAATTTTCTAGATGTGTTATGAAAATTTTCGGTAAATCTCGCTTACAGGCACGTAACTAAGTCGTTCCGAACGAAGGAAACTTGCGTACATAGCGATCTTAGCTCTGTGAGCCGAGAAGCTTGTTCCTCAATTTCCTTGATGTGTTATGAAAATTTTCGGGAAATCTCACTTACAGGCACGTAACTAAGTCGTTCCGAACGAAGGAAACTTGCGTACATGGCGATCTTATCTCTGTGTGCCGAGAAGCGTTGTTCCTCAATTTCCTTGATGTGTTATGAAAAATTTTCGGCAAATCTCGCTTACAGGCACGTAACTAAGTCGTTCCAAACGAAGGAAACTTGCGTACATAGCGATCTTAGCTCTGTGTGCCGTGAAGCGTTGTGGCCCAATTTCCCTGATGTGTTATGAAAATTTTCGGTATATCTCGCTTACAGGCACGTAACTAAGTCGTTCCGAACGAAGGAAACTTGCGTACATAGCGATCTAAGCTCTGTGAGCCGAGAAGCGTTGATCCTCAATTTCCTTGATGTGTTATGAAAAATTTTCGGCAAATCTCGCTTACAGGCACGTAACTAAGTCGTTCCGAACGAAGGAAACTTGCGTACATAGCGATCTTAGCTCTGTGTGCCGAGAAGCGTTGTTCCTCAATTTCCTTGATGTGTTATGAAAATTTTCGGCAAATCTCACTTACAGGCACGTAACTAAGTCGTTCCGAACGAAGGAAACTTGCGTACATAGCGATCTTAGCTCTGTGTGCCGAGAAGCGTTGTTCCTCAATTTCCTTGATGTGTTATGAAAATTTTCGGCAAATCTCGCTTACAGGCACGTAACTAAGTCGTTCCGAACGAAGGAAACTTGCGTACATAGCGATCTTAGCTCTGTGAGCCGAGAAGCGTTGTTCCTCAATTTCCTTGATGTGTTATGAAAATTTTCGGCAAATCTCACTTACAGGCACGTAACTAAGTCGTTCCGAACGAAGGAAACTTGCGTACATAGCGATCTTAGCTCTGTGTGCCGAGAAGCGTTGTTCCTCAATTTCCTTGATGTGTTATGAAAATTTTCGGCAAATCTCACTTACAGGCACGTAACTAAGTCGTTCCGAACGAAGGAAACTTGCGTACATAGCGATCTTAGCTCTGTGAGCCGAGAAGCGTTGTTCCTCAATTTCCTTGATGTGTTATGAAAATTTTCGGCAAATCTCGCTTACAGGCACGTAACTAAGTCGTTCCGAACGAAGGAAACTTGCGTACATAGCGATCTTAGCTTCTGTGTGCCGAGAAGCGTTGTTCCTCAATTTCCTTGATGTGTTATGAAAACTTTCGGTATATCTCACTTACAGGTACGTAACTAAGTCGTTCCGAACGAAGGAAACTTGCGTACATAGCGATCTTAGCTCTGTGTGCCGAGAAGCGTTGTTCCTCAATTTCCTTGATGTGTTATGAAAATTTTCGGCAAATCTCGCTTACAGGCACGTAACTAAGTCGTTCCGAACGAAGGAAACTTGCGTACATAGCGATCTTAGCTCTGTGTGAGCCGAGAAGCGTTGTTCCTCAATTTCCTTGATGTGTTATGAAAAATTTTCGGTATATCTCACTTACAGGCACGTAACTAAGTCGTTCCGAACGAAGGAAACTTGCGTACATAGCGATCTTAGCTCTGTGTGCCGAGAAGCGTTGTTCCTCAATTTCCTTGATGTGTTATGAAAATTTTCGGCAAATCTCGCTTACAGGCACGTAACTAAGTCGTTCCGAAAACGAAGGAAACTTGCGTACATAGCGATCTTAGCTCTGTGTGCCGAGAAGCGTTGTTCCTCAATTTCCTTGATGTGTTATGAAAACTTTCGGTATATCTCACTTACAGGTACGTAACTAAGTCGTTCCGAACGAAGGAAACTTGCGTACATAGCGATCTTAGATCTGTGTGCCGAGAAGCGTTGTCCCTCAATTTCCTTGATGTGTTATGAAAATTTTCGGCAAATCTCGCTTACAGGCACGTAACTAAGTCGTTCCGAACGAAGGAAACTTGCGTACATAGCGATCTTAGCTCTGTGTGCCGAGAAGCGTTGTTCCTCAATTTCCTTGATGTGTTATGAAAACTTTCGGCAAATCTCGCTTACAGGCACGTAACTAAGTCGTTCCGAACGAAGGAAACTTGCGTACATAGCGATCTTAGCTCTGTGTGCCGAGAAGCGTTGTTCCTCAATTTCCTTGATGTGTTATGAAAACTTTCGGTAAATCTCGCTTAAGGGCACGTAACTAAGTCGTTCCGAACGAAGGAAACTTGCGTACATAGCGATCTTAGCTCTGTGTGCCGAGAAGCGTTGTTCCTCAATTTCCTTGATGTGTTATGAAAACTTTCGGCAAATCTCGCTTACAGGCACGTAACTAAGTCGTTCCGAACGAAGGAAACTTGCGTACATAGCGATCTTAGCTCTGTGTGCCGAGAAGCGTTGTTCCTCAATTTCCTTGATGTGTTATGAAAACTTTCGGTATATCTCACTTACAGGTACGTAACTAAGTCGTTCCGAACCTTGATGTGTTATGAAAATTTTCGGCAAATCTCACTTACAGGCACGTAACTAAGTCGTTCCGAACGAAGGAAACTTGCGTACATAGCGATCTTAGCTCTGTGTGCCGAGAAGCGTTGTTTCTTTATTTAATTAATGTGTTATAAAAACTTTCGGTATATCTCACTTACAGGTACGTAACTAAATCGTTCCGAACAAAGGAAACTTGCGTACATAGCGATCTTAGCTCTGTGTGCCGAGAAGCGTTGTTCCTCAATTTCCTTGATGTGTTATGAAAATTTTCGGCAAATCTCACTTACAGGTACGTAACTAAGTCGTTCCGAACGAAGGAAACTTGCGTACATAGCGATCTTAGCTCTGTGTGCCGAGAAGCGTTGTTCCTCAATTTCCTTGATGTGTTATGAAAATTCGGTATATCTCACTTACAGGCACGTAACTAAGTCGTTCCGAACGAAGGAAACTTGCGTACATAGCGATCTTAGCTCTGTGTGCCGAGAAGCGTTGTTCCTCAATTTCCTTGATGTGTTATGAAAATTTTCGGCAAATCTCGCTTACAGGCACGTAACTAAGTCGTTCCGAACGAAGGAAACTTGCGTACATAGCGATCTTAGCTCTGTGTGCCGAGAAGCGTTGTTCCTCAATTTCCTTGATGTGTTATGAAAACTTTCTGTATATCTCACTTA
>CAJQTV010000470.1:0-66149 GCA_907163055.1 Formica aquilonia x Formica polyctena
GCCGAAGCGCCGAGCTCACATACTAGCGGAGGCTTTATATTTTTTGATATGCGTATTCGAATATTTTTGTATGAACATTTGTCGCAATCCTGACGAAGGAATAAAAAAAAAACGGTAGAAATCGATTACATTGTTTTCTATAGTAATTGTAAATAATAAATTAACGAAAGCTTATAAGCGTAAATTCACACGATAGATTCTTTGTTTCTTTTTCATAGGTATCTCATTTTCAGCATTCACAATTTTAATTTCTTATTGTGTTTTACCGTAGTTATGAATCCTACATTGATGAAGTATCGTAAATTCACAATTGATTCTCGATCGTTCCCTTTTGTAAGTATATTATTGCAGCATCAAATTCTCTTATCTTTCTTATTGTTTCCTTTTCCACAAAACGTAAAAAAATAATTAAAAATCATAATAAAATAATAATAATAATAATAATATATTATTATTCAATAATTATTTCTTTTTGTAATTGTTAAGCAAGCATTTAATTAGCATTATTTATCTAAATCATTTAATAATTGTTATTAATGGCCGCTCGCTGCTCGCGCGTACCCCGACTCTCGTCGCAGGGCCACCAAACTTTTCGTTGCCGTGCGACATTGCAAAGCTCGCCGCTGGCACGCCTAGAGCGTACGTCCCACGGTCTAGCCACGCGAAACACGCGCTCATTCGCCAATCTTTTTTAATTAATATTTCAATAATTATTGCAAAAATTGCAAAATGGTACAGGACTTTTCTGTTCAGTTTACTGTGCTCTACCTGCTCATGAGCGTTGTCAAGGGTGCTTTGGGACACCCTATATATATATATATATATATATATATATATATATATAATACATATACAGGGTGGTCCTCGTAACGGTCGCCACGATTTTTAAGGCACTTACAATAATCTGACATAAAATAGTCATAAACAGAAATTTATCAGTTTCTAACCGGCAACAAATTGCAATAATAAAAATTGAACAAACATTTTTTTTCCATAAAAAAGCAAGGTCATCTTCAATTTTTTAAATGGAACTGCCTACTTTTTATTGCCTATTCTTATAGCTTATCTCGAGAGCTTTTCAAAACATTATAATAAAGTATTTTGTCATTAAGTACTTTTTGAGTTATTTTATATTTTAATCTGACATATTTTGATATAAAAATTAAAATATCTCGTCAAATATTTAGTTTTCGATAATCTTACCGTAACACTTTTATGTACAGAATAATGAGACAAATCAATTAGTTTAAAAAAAAACGAATAATTGTTTAAAAAAATACATTATAAATAATTACATACTTTTTCTTAAAAACAATTATTTTTTGTTTACTAATTGATTTGTCTCATTATTCTGTACATAAAAGTATTACGGTAAGATTATCGAAAACTAAATATTTTACGAGATATTTTATTTTTTATATCAAAATATGTCAGAATAAAATATAAAATAACTCAAGAAGTACTTAATGAAAAAATACTTTATTATAGTGTTTTGAAAATTATGCTGCAGCTTTCGCTACGACAATAGCTTTAGGAGGAAATCCTTGTAATGAGAAATATTCCATTGATATAAAAAACATGAGGCAATATTTTATAAAAATTATAGCAAAAAATAAACTATTGCCTTTTCCAAAATGATAAAAATGTATTATTATATCCCATAAAATTATACATCATTTAGATTATAGAGACGGACATGTCAAAGAAGCATCGGCAAATTTTCATAATATAAAGGAACTGTCAAAAATTTAAAAAAATAACAATATTAATGAAAAGTGTCTCGATGAAAATATAGAAACAACTCCAACTGATTTTTCAAATACATCAACTTCCGTTGCAGCTCTTAATGAATATGAAAATTAAGTTGATTTGAGTAACATTAAAAATAAAAAGCAAAAAAAGCCAAATTATTTAGATGCTTGTCCAGATTGGGATTACGTGCAAAATCGTATAAAACAATTGAAATACCTATTTTTAAAAACGGCAATCTTTGCGAAACCGTACGAACAGGAGAAGTACTTGTTTTAATAAAAGAAACATGTGCCTTTGACTCTTATGCAATTAATTATGCATGCTATCGGAAAAGAATGCTGATACAAAGAACACATTCAATATCTCGATTATCCCTTAATTAACCCAGTTTGCCACGTTTGTTTTAACAGATATTGCCAAGTGCTTGCTACAAATTATTGTCAGCAAAAAGGCTACAAATTTGGTACAAGAGTTGCTATTACCGATTAGGCTGGCAGATTGCCGGCAAAAACTGAGCAAAGCTTGCTGATATAACCATACAGTAAATTGGCGGTAGAAACCGAGCAAAGCTTGCTGACATGATTGACATCATGTCGGCAAAAACTGAGCAAGATCTGGCGTGCGCAATCTGATGGCAAATTAGCAGCAAAAATCGAACAGAATCTGCAGCTTATTACAAAGTATTACAAAATAGTTCAGTCGCTTACCGCTATTCAGTATCTACCTGTATTCAAGTTCTTGTCATGAGGGTATATAAAGCCTGCAAAATGCGACTAATAATATTGTAATATATATATATATATATATATATATTTCTACCAGTTCAATTTTTGACACGATTCTCATACAGGGAATTCAGATATTGAACTGATTTTTGGCAAATCGGACAGATAATTGTTCGATTTTTACTTATTCGGACAATTTTTGTCCAAAAAGATCTTTAATTTTATAAATTAAATTATTTAAATTTACCTATATATTTTAACAGATTAATATATGATTTTATATAATAATACTGTAATTTGTCTTATTTTTGCCATAAAAAGAACGTCAGAAAATGGCCTCCCGTAGATGTGATATACCTTCTGTAAAAAAAGTATCCGAAATTTTTAAATAAAATACGATCTACTTATTTAATCATCAAAATTTATTTTGTCGCCTTCAAAATAGACCCCATCCGAGGCAATACACATATGCCAACGCTTAACCCAATCTTCAAAACACTTTTCAAACGCTGAAGAAGGTATTGCCTTCAGCTCCTTCTGCGAATTTTTTTTTATGGCTTCTATCGACTCAATTCGAAGCGCCATTCCGATGATTGTTGACTTGTTTGCATGTCGTACTCATAAACCCATGTCTCATCACCAGTTATGATGCGTTTCATAAAGGTAGAGTCACTAGAAGCTCGCGAAACCATGTCTTCAGCAACCATTTTTCGATGGGTTTATTGCAAAAAATTCAGGTCTTTCGGAACAAGTCGTGCAGCAACGCATCTCATTCCCAAAACTTCAGTCAAAATGTTATGCACGGACATGTGAGACATTTGCAGCTCATGAGCCATCTCTCTAACACTCAGGCGATGATTTTTGATGACTATTTTCTGACTATTGATTTTTTCGATGTTTTCATCAGTCGAAGCCGTTGAAGGTCGACCGGAACGAGGCAAATCATGAACAACTTCTCTGCCTTCTTTGAATGCCTTATACCAATCGTACGCTTGCGTTTTCGAAATGCACCATAGGCTTTTCCTAACATGTTCAATGCTTCGGCACAAGAAATTTCGTTGGCAACACAAAATTTAAGACAAATTCTTTGCTCGACAGTTTTTTCCATTGTAAAAATCGCAGAATACATTTGAGGTCGACTGACATAAACAGCTGCTGTAAACAAACTGGATAACAGATCGCGCTCAAACTCAGCATGACAATTAGGTGCAGTGGTGCTAATTTCACCAACAAAATTTTTTTTCAATACATGTACCGCGGTACTTTTAAATTCCGGGTACTTTTTTTACAAAAGGTATGACTTCATATTTGGGTCTCATGAGATCTACCTTAGGATGTCTAATTGTCTAATGGTCATTTTATGACCAAAACTTATCATTGCTTATTGGGAAGTTAGCTGTAAACATAATTAATAGAGGAAAACTTATTGCGACAGACTATGTCGCTCGAGCTAAAATACTTTTAGATACGAATATTTAGCAAAAGTCAAGTACAAGACACATTCAATTTGCAAATGCCAACTGCAATGTGGACATCTAATTGATATTCTTTTTAATGAAATACCAACCGTAACGAGAATTAAAATTTGCAACAATTGTCATAATACTCAATCCAAACATTTTCCAACTTTACATTTTAATGTTGGTATGCTCATCAAGAAAGGTTTAAGAAGCAATTGATGATACAAAACTAAATGACACAGAATGAACAATCAAATGCAATCAATGCAACAGTAATATTCAGAGGATAAATGAGTATGGTCAACATGTATTTGTAAATACAAGTTTAGTAACAGATTCGCATTATAAATCTGAAATATATTTTGAATCGACATTAGATAGCGTAACAAAATCGATTTATCCCCAGGGAGAAACGCGAGATCGGATATACATCTATTAGATGTCGGAGTCATCTAGTCTAAAACAACATCTAGAAATATCTGAATTAGATGCCATGTAATTTTGTGTCATTGAATTTTTTTAGACCCTATTAAAACTTAATATTTACACAATAGCAGTACATTATTTATGAAACACTCTTTGGGCTGCAAATCACTTCTCGACATGTAATAGACATTTAATAAACCTCTAAGTAAATGTTAACGCAATATGTATGTAACATCATAATAAAAATAGAAATTCTATTGTTGGAAAAATAATCTCATAAAACGTATTTGTAGTCATACACTAGTATTCATTTCGTATCGTCAAAGTCAAATTTTTGTCAATATATCATATGAGTCTGGAGATTGACGATGTTTATGGCTATATCTGATGAGAGAAAGAGATAGCATATCGTACATCTGTTCTGTTTTGCCACCTGATGAGCGTATAGAGTAGTGACCTAGTGAAAACAACCTAATCAAAGTGATGCCAAAGTATCATCAAATTGATGAGGGTAATGATGTCAAGAAGAGAGATTTGTTGAGCATTGGCCGGGAGAATTAATAAAGTTGATGGAGATCTGCAGATAAACGTATCAAAGCTTTATTGTAATACATGTGAAGAAGACGGAAGTGACAAAAAAGATATAATTTCGATATATCGATACTATTCAAATTACTAACTCTAACACCCTTTACTTAATTTGAATATTCTTAAGATTCATTTCTTTTGTACAATAGATGTGTTTTATGCTAAACAGAGCTTTGGTTAAACTATCTGCTATCTTTTGTTCTGTAGGAATGTGTATTATTTTAATTTCTTTCTGTTCGATATGTTCACGCAAAAAGTGGTGTCTAATGTCTATATGTTTTGTTCTTGGACGATAGGCAGACAGATCGTTGCCAGATCAACTGCGCCTCTGTTGTCACTATCTATGGTCGTTGGTGTAGTTATTTCCTTTGGATCGAGATCCCTGACTAGAGTTCTCAGAGTGCCTCCTGACACGCTGCCGAGAGTGCCATATACTCTGATTCGGTCGTTGAGAGGGCAACCGTTGGTTGCCTTTTCGAGCTCCACGAGATCGGTTCTCCTTGGAGTTTGTACAGGTAACCTGTAACCGACTTTCGATTGTGGGCTTCGTTGCCCCAATCTGCGTCGCAATAACCTTGCAACCTGGATTCTTCTTCAGCTCTGAACTCCAGTTTCAGTTTCACAGTTCCTCGTAGATAGCGAAATACTTTTTTCACTGCTCTTCAGTGAATTTTGGAGTGGTTAAGTAGTATAGCTATGAGAGTTCTAAGCCATGGTCCTCTGAGGGGGTTGAGGCGCGAGGGGAAACCAGCGCGGGGGGGGTATGACGTCACGCGGGGGAACCGCGGCGAAACCGGTAAGCGAGGGGTCCGCGGAGAGGGGGGAGGGGGAACCGCGCGCAGAGGATAGGCGAGGGGTCCGCGGAGAGGGGGAGGGGGACCGCGGCGGATGCGGTAGGCGAGGGGTCCGCGGGGAAGAGGAAACGCACGCGTCCGCGAGTAGGTGTGAGAGAGATAGCGCGAAGCGTCCGCAATGTGTGGGAGAGGGATAGCGCTAATGATATTCTATGGGTGTTGGAGAAGGATAGCGCGACGATATTGCATGCATATGGGAGAAGAATGGCGTTCGCATGCACTTGGAAGAAGGATAGCGCGCGAGTAGGAAAAGGATAGCACACAGTTATGAGAGGGATAGTGCGAGGCGTTCGCGTGTACGTTGGAGAGAGATAGCGCGAGGCATGTACGAGTAGGAAAAGGAAAGAAGAAGGCGCAGAAATAATTGATACTTTTAAAGATTAATACAATTTTTATTTAATATTTGTGTGTATCACATAAATGTGTGTGTGTTTAAAAAAAAATAATAATAATAATAATAATAATAATAATAATAATAATAATAATAATAATAATAATAGAAATATAAAGGTGACCATCTGAAACAGAAAAATACAAATCTTGTTAGTATATTAATTCAAATAATATAAAATTTTTTAGAATGGATACATATACATACATTATGTGTCTAGTTTTTTTGTAGTGGAGCCCCCCAGCAGGGGGGGGGCGGAACCCACTGCATCCACGCATACACTTTCCCATCCATACAATTGTAGGGTGGACCTCGCTTTGTGTTGTAAAGTATATGCGTGGACACAGTGGGTTCCGCCCACCTGCGGGTGGGGCTCCACTTCCGGAAGATATAACCTAACTCAAACCAATTGTTGTGTGGACCATACAGTGGAATCCACTGTGTCCACGCATATATTTTACAACGCGAAGATTCTGAGGTTTACAGTAAGAAATCCTAAAACAATAATTATATAAATAAATATATGTTTGAAGTATGCAGTTAAACACATGTTTATATTGTCAACTTAATTTGTTGATAACTTTTTAAGGAACAACGACCGCCAGCTAAAACATTCCGAAGGTTACTCAGGACATTGACATATGTCAAGGTCAAGGTCATTGATGAGGTTGCCCTTTTTCTAGACCTTTACCCAAATCAATTAGTGTAAAAAAACCAAATAATTGTTTTAAAAAATACATTGTAAATAATTACATACTTTTTCTTAAAAACAATTATTTTCTTATACCAATTGATTTGTTTCATTATTCTGTACTTAAAAGTATTATAGTAAGATTATCGAAAACTAAATATTTTACGAGATATTTTATTTTTTATATCAAAATATGTCAGACTAAGATATAAAATACCAGAACAATCTCCCTGAAGAATTTCAAAACCCACCATCTTACGAAGAAGTCCAAAGGACGTTGAGTAAACTAAAAAATAACAAAGCGCCAGGATAGGATGGAATACCAACCGAACTGTTCAGGTATGGAGGTAGACGCTTGACCACGTGCCTGTATGAGTTAATCAAGAACATTTGGACAAATGAGAGAATGCCGAAAGCATGGGAACGAGTGTCATATGCCCACTACGTAAAAAGCGGGACATCCTACGTTGTGAGTACTACAGAGATATAACGCTACTAAGTACGGGCTACAAGGTGCTATCGAAGATAATTGGTGGCAGGATCTAATCCTAACTCGAGAAAATTATCGGCAGATATCAGTGCGGCTTCATGAAAGGGAAGTCGACGGTCGATCAGATGTTTGTAATACGGCAAATACTAGAGAAGACTCATGAGTACAATATCCCCACATTCCATCTTTTTGTCGATTTCAAATCGGCATATGACTCGATCAAAGGAGACGAACTTTACGCAGCAATGAACGAATTTGGAATACCGAAGAAGTTGGTACGTATAACCAGAGCGACAATGCGTTGCGTGTGGGGAGTCGTAAAGGTGGAAGGAGAGGTCTCACGAAAATTCGAAATTTGGGAAGGCCTCAAACAGGGTGACGGCCTGTCATGTGCCCTGTTTAATATAGCACTTGAGAAGGCCTTAAGAATTGCGGGTATAGTGGATAGAGGAAGTATTCTGAATAAATCCATCCAAATTTTAGGCTATGCCGTTGACGTGGATGTAATCGGTCGTTCGGCACCTAAAGTCAAGGAAGCCTTTCTTAAGATTGAGGAAGCGGCTAAGAGATTGGGACTCGTTGACTTAATAGTCAACGAATGGGATTATTACGCGGGAAGGTGGGCTACCGGACGAGAAAATAGACGATCCTTTACAGCTTACACAAATACAATAATCTTTTATTAGGAACACGTTTTTTCGACAAGAGAGCTGACTGTTAAGGACACAGAGAGCTCGAACGACAAAAACAGAGAGTACAGTAAAAAGTATAGAGTGCCATCTACCGTATTTATCTAAACGAGATATGACACTAGCGCCAAAATGCGTGGACTAAAAATCGTCTCGAGATCATAAAATAAATATATACGAGGGCTGTATGATAAGTACCCGTGTTTAACGATTGATAGCGCCACTGACTCAAAATATGTATACCATCGTTTAACACCATCTTTCGAACGACGTCTGTCAAAATTTCCGACAGATTTATCGAGTAGTTTTGTTTTGATAGCTGTTGAAAGTGGGCAAGTTTGTGTTTGTTTGCAACCATGGAAAAAGAGCAATATTGGTCAGTGATTCGATTCCTTTTTTTGGATGGGAAGACGTGTGAGGAAATCAAAGTGAAGTTGCATGCCGTTTATAAGGACCATGCACCTTCGATGACTACCATCAGATATTAGTTCAATGAATTCAAGCGTGGCCGAACATCCGTTTTTGATGAAGGGCGCAGAGTTCGACAAATCATATTTTTTGGATGGCTTAAAAAAGTTGGAATATTGCTGGACTAAGTGCATCGAGCTGAAAGGAGACTATGTTGAGAAATAGATAAAAAAAATTTTTTTAAAAATGCGTTTCCTTTCCTAACACGGGTACTTATTATACAGCCCTCGTATATATACCCAGTCAGCCACGTCTGTTCTAACAGATATTGCCAAGTGCTTGCTACAAATTATTGTCAGCAAAAAGGCTACAAATTTGGTACAAGAGTTGTTATTACCGATTAAGCTGGCAGATTGCCGGCAAGAACCAAGCAAAGCTTGCTAACATAACTAGACGGCAAATTGGCGGCAGAAACCGAGCAAAGCTTGCTGACATGACTGACATCAGATTGTCGGCAAAAACTGAGCAAGATCTGGAATGCGCAATCTGATGGCAAATTGGCAGCAAAAACCGAACAGAATCTGCAGCTTATTACAAAGTATTATAAAATAGTTCAGTCGCTTATCGCTATGCGGCGCGTTGTTCATTATCTATACCCGTATTCAAATTCTTGTCATGAATGTGTATGAAGCCTGCAAAGTGCTAATAATATTATAATATATATATTTCTATCAGTTCAATTTTTAACACAATTCTTATACAGGAAATTCAGATATTGAACTGATCGTTGGCAAATCGGACAGATAATTGTTCGATTTTCAATTATTCGAGCAATTTCTGTCCAAAAAGATCTTTAATTTTATAAATTAAATTATTTAAATTTATCTATATGTTTTAACACATTAATATATGATTTTATATAACAATACTGTAATTTGTTTTATTTTTGTCATCAAAAGAACGTCAGAAAATGGTCTCCCGTAGATGTGATATATTTTGGGTCTCATGAGACCTAACTTAGGATGTCTAATTATCTAATGGTCATTTTATGACCAAAACTTAACATCATTTTGTTACTTAGGGTTGAGACTTAAAATCCATTTAAATATACTATTTTATATAAATGGCCAAAAGCTGCAGAATTTGTTTGGTTTTTGCTGACAATCTGCTGTCAGATTGTCCTGCGCAGATCTTGCTCGATTTTTGCTACCAATTTGACGTCAAATCATGTCAAGCTTTGCTCGGTTTTTGCCGTCAATTTGCTGTCAGGTTATGTCAGCAAACTTTGTCACCAAAACACAAGCTTAATGCGGACACAGATGGCACTGGATTTGTTACCAAGTTTTGAGCGAATTTGATGCCAATTTGGCAACAATTTGTTATCAAATTGCTTACTGGGTATATACAGAGTGGCCCACGAAAAGTGTTACAATAACTCTAAAAATATTTGTCGAATCAAAAAATTGTTCATGAGAAAGTTTCATGTTTTCGAGGAGCCTTTCTAACTACGTAAACATAAAATTGCCCTCGCTCCCCCTCTAGAGAGGGCTGGGGGTAATTTTGAAATCTTAAATGGGTACCCCTACTTTTTATTGCATATTCCTGTAGCTTATCTCAAGAGCTTTTCAAAATACTATAATAAAAAGATATAAAAGTAAGGCTCTTAGACGATTAAAAATCAAAAATCCAAGTAAAATGGCAAAAGAGCCACGCGCAGTTTTTTGGGCGCAAAGATATATAAATTAAATCAAAAATTGAATTAAAAAATTAAAACTTGACATTTTATTTGCATTTATCGCGTTTTACCATATTTGACAGCGGTTATTGTTTTTTATTATCGTTTATTTCATAGTTAATTTTTATGTTTATTTTATAATTGTTTCTCTGTACTTGACAATTTTTTAAATGTTATTTATTTATCTATCTATTTAATATAACTCTTTTGACAAACATCTTTTATTACAACGACAAAATTTGTTTTTATTTTATTTTATTTTTTTTTTATTTTATTTATTTTTGGATAGTGTGTCTGGACTGTTTTATATATATTTATTTATTTATTACTTTTTATACTACAGACAATGCCAGCGGTCATTGTTTTTTATTATCGTATATTTCATAGTAATTTTTATGTTTATTTTATAATTATTTTACTGTACTTGACAATCTTTTAAATGTTATTTATTTATTTATCTATTTAATATAACTCATATGACAAACATCTTTTTTACAACGACAAAATTTGTTTTTATTTTATTTTTTGGATAGTGTGTCTCGACTGTTTCAAATATATTTATTTATTTATTACTTTGATTTTATACTATAGACAATGCTGATATTGTTTTTCATTTCACTGTTTTGACAATCTTTAATTTTTTTGTATCGTTGTTTACCGTTACTGATAATATTTTTTTTTATCATCTCACCTTTTTCGCCGAACAATACTTCTCATTACTCTGTGGTTAGTTAGTGAGTTTGGTTAAGATTTTGCGTTGCTGAAAGATTTGTACTGTCGACTTGTGCGTTGCGTCTCTTTTATGTAAGTCTTACTACTGTAATTTCCGACACGGACCTCTCTCTTTTCGTTTTTCGTTTTTTGACACAAACCATTCCGCTCATATTACAGACACAATTATTAACGTATCACCATGTTCGTGGATTCATGCTTAAAGGAATCGAGGTTTCTGCCCCGAAAGAACATGGACTGCATGGAGAATGGTTTTTGCCTTTTGGAGCGATATGAGGGATTACGCCTTCTACCGTCGGCTATCATGTAACTTTGCGCTTTAATTGTTTAAGATTCTTTTTGTATACCGTTTTTAATGTTGATTTTATTATTGTTTGCGCTGATGATGGCCAAAAAAAGGGCCGAAACGTCCGCCTTTCGCGAATCATGTAATTAAAGAAATTCTCTAATTTTTTTAATTCAATTTTTGATTTAATTTATATATCTTTGCGCCCAAAAAACTGCGCGTGGCTCTTTTGCCATTTTACTTGGATTTTTGATTTTACTATAATAAAGTAATTTTTCATTAAGCACTTTTTGAGTTATTTTATACCTTAATCTGACAGATTTTGATATAAAAAATAAAATATCTCGTAAAATATTTAGTTTTCGATAATCTTACTGTAATACTTTTATGTACAGAATAATGAGACAAATCAATTATAAAGCGTGATTTCAATACCTTTTTATTTTAGGTGGGTGACATAGTTCCCAAGTTCCCAGGTTTGATTCTGAACAAGCGCATCATACTCTTCTTTCATCGCTTGTTTCCATTCCTTTTCATATGGACCATTCAACGCCTCCTGAACGCTTATGGGTTCACTTCGCGCAGATTCTATTAACGCACTGTATGTAACATAGTGCTATGTATTTGCGTGTACTAAGAAAAACACTCGTGGTGGTATTTCCAAAATTGGTATAAATTATTTTATTAGACGAACGGCAACTTTACACCCGTGACTGTTGTAACGATCCCGAATTACGATACTTTTTTATTCTCTACGCCTTTTTTACTCTCCTTCTTCTTTTGTCCCGTCCACATGACTAAACGCTACTCAAGCGCCCTCTCTATCAACCACTGTTTAAGGTCACACTCCATTTTTGGTTTAATATATTGCACATAGACTTGAAATTTATTCGGTTTTGGAGTACGACCACGATGACGAACCGCTGTTTCCTCTTCTTGGCGCAACTGTGGGCGATCGGTATCGTCATCTCCTTCTTCACACGAGTCATCCTTATCTTCATGTGAGGCATCCTCTTCTTCATGCGAGCCATCCTCTTCATGCGAGCCATCTGACTCGAGATCATCACAATCCGATTCTTCAGTTTGATATGAAGCTTTCCTTTGAGCTATCAGATTCAGCTCCCACTGAATCCTGGATGACACTGGATTTATCTGCAACAGCTTCGGGTGCAACAACATCCACAATGTTCGCTAACTGATCTTCATAGAATACGACATCCCAACTTTTAAACACCTTCTCGTTTTTTGTGTCGAACATTCGATAGCCTTTCGAATGCTCCAAATATCCCAGAAACAGACAATCCTTCGATTTTTCGTCCCATTTCTTGCGAAGTTCCTTAGGAATGTGAGCCAGCGCTTTACAGCCAAAAACCTTCAAATGGTTTAAATCCGGTTTTTCTCCCGACCACATTTCATGAGGTGTTTTACGCTGTAAACTCTTTGCCGGTGAGCAATTTATTAAATAGACTGTTGTGGAACAGGCTTCAGCCTAAAATCCTTTTGGGAGATTTGCATCAAGCAATAAACAACGAGCTTTCTCCATTACTGTACGGTTGCATCTTTCGGCTAACCCGTTCTGTTGGGATGTGTACGGGATCGTCAATTGGTGTTTAATTCCTTCTTTTCGGAGAAATTATTGGAATTCTTCATTAACGAATTCGCGACCGTTATCCAACCGCAGCGCGAGAATACGGTGACCTGTTTGTTTCTCCACGTACGCCTTATAGGTCTTAAACATATCAAGTGCTTCACTTTTGTATTTCAAAAAATAGATACTCAGTCTTCTAGAGAAATCATCTATGAACAAAATGAAATATCTCGATCCACTGATCGATGTTACCTCCATGGGTCCACAAATGTCAGTGTGAATCAACTGCAAAAGCTTAGACACCCTCCTTTCTTTCTTCACATTAGAAGAAAATGGCCGGCGCGCTTGCTTTCCTTTTACTCACACTTCGCACGGCCGCTCGTCAGCATCATCAAAGCGCAAACCAAATGCGTGTTTATCACGTAAGAGTTTCATGCTCGACCGATTCAGATGGCCTAATCTTCTATGCCACTCCTCCGAACTCGTATTAGTTTTACACGCGTACGCGACGTTTGATGGTTGCGAGAGTTTATATATATTATTTATTGGGTTCGCGGTCGCAATCAAATTGTTATCGTTCACTATTTTACAGACTTTTTTGTCAAACTTCACGGTAAAACCTTTTCCGGCGATCTTCCGTACCGACAGCAAATTTACACTGAGGTTAGGAACGTAAAGTACCTCTTTTGCTATTACTATGCGTGTTTCGCCATTTACGAGCAACGGTATATTCACTGTGCCGCTACCTTTTACTTGTAGTTTTGTATTGTCCGCGACAATTACTTCCGATTCACGGAGTTTCACAAACGAATAAAAAATGCTCTTGTTCGGCGACATATGGGCCGAAGCTGCTGAGTCCACGATCCAAACGTTATTTTCATTGATTATAATTCCACTTGCAAGAAATGCCACTTTACTGTTACTTTCACCTTTCCTTTTTGCTTGATCAGTTCGTTTCTTTTCTTTGTCTTCTTTCTTCTTTTCGTCGCATTCATTTGCAAAATGTCCGACTTTTCCACACGACCAACATTTTATTTTTCGCGATTTTTGTTTCGATCTTGTACGTTCGGCCTGCCGTTTCACGTGATACGCTGAATTGCTATCGATTTGCGACTTCGATCTATCCAAACAGTTCGATTCTTATAGGAGCTTAATCTTGATCGAATCGCCTGTAAATTCCATTCCGGAATTCTCTAGGGCCATAATCATCGTTGGTAGCGCTCAGGAAGACCAGCCAATAGCACCGCACCTAGCCATTCCTGGTTAATCTCGAAACCAATCGACGAAAGTTGATGTGCGGTCGATATAATTTCGTTAACATACCGTTCCACTAAATCACAAATTTCCAATTTGGTCGTTGTAATTTTTCGGAGAAGTCCAACTTTTTTAGTGAGCCCTTTATGTTCAAAGGCCTTTTTAAGATTTTCCCACGCATTTTTTGCCGTAGGCGCGTTCACCATATGTACATAGATCGTCTCGTCTATGCTGAGAACGATCTTTGCCCTAGCTATCCTCTCGTCAGACGTTTCAGTTCCGAGCACCGCCTTCCAGAGACCATACAATTATAAACAATTTTCCATTGCAATCTTCCAGGTAGAATAATTTTATAAAAGTTAAATAAATAAATATAAGCTCGTTAGATTTAAATAAACAATAACATAAATCATGACCTCTACGAGTAGGTTTTGAGAAGATCAATTTTATTATATTATTATTAAATTGACAACGATCAAAAATTAGACAAAATTGTGGGACGTTTCGATACTAAACTTGTGTCTCTTCAGCCACCGAATAAATTACATTAATGATTTAATAATACGCAAATCGATTCAAATCATACTTCCAAAAAGCGCAAATGTGGCTGTTGATCTCCTTCTTTTTTGTATTAACTTTGTTTTCCACGCAATCCATTGTCTCTGGTCCTTCCGAGCAGCCCATGTGTTGTCCATGGATGATTTTAACGTTATATTGGTCAAACTCTGTGCATGTCACAATGTATTGTCAAACAATATCTATCGGTTTTTACAAAGATACTATTACATGAAACGAATATTGCAATCGAAATGAAACTTAAAATATCACTTACAATTTATGTGTAATATATAGAACTATCAAACTAAGTCAATTGTTAAAATTTTGAAGATGTCAACTAACGTGGTCACGAATTTAAAATGAGTGGACCTTGCGTCATGTTGTGCTTTTAAAGGTTCTGTTGATTTTAACCGCGCAGGCGTCAAGCCACAAATATGAAAACCATCATTTAGGTCTTTGAGATGTCGAGTAACGGAAAGTATACATGGTCCAACAATTCAACGTCGTCCATGATATTGAGGCCATTTTTTTGTTGTTTTATGAAAATCGCTTCTGAGATTAATCTTTTATGATAATTCGAATCATGATCTAAAATTTTAACATTGTCCCAGTCTAAATGATGACTTTTCTCATATATGTGTTGAGAGACAACAGATTGTTTTTTGTTAGACTTATGTTCATTAATTCTGGTTTTCAATTGTCTCTTTGTTTGTCCTACATATGACGCATCGTAATCGGTACATTCAATCTTATAAATAACGTTCTTATTATAAAGTGCAACAACTTTTGATCGTTAACGTTCTTATTATAAAGTGCAACAACTTTTGATCGTTGTCAATTTAATAATAATATAATAAAATTGATCTTCTCAAACCTGCTCGTAGAGGCCATGATTTATGTTATAGAATAATTTTCTCTTCCCTTGAGTTTGGAAATTGGGAGATTCGTGATGTCTGCCATGTCGCAGAATTACCACACATTTTTTCTTCTATATGCACGGCGAACGCGGTATTCACGATTCACCTTAAACGAACAATCACGTGGCTGGCGCGTGTAACGAACAGAACTCGAAAAATTAGCTATTTCCCCGTTATACGGATACCATCTGGGGCCATAACCAAAAGTTGGGATTATTACGCGGGAAGGTGGGCTACCGGACGAGAAAATAGACGATCCTTTACAGCTTACATTAATATAATAGTCTTTTATTAGGAACACGTCTTTTCGACAAGAGAGCTGACCGTTAAGGACACAAAGAGCTCGAACGACAAAAACAGAGAGTACAGTATGTGGGAGCGATACAGTAAAATAACTAGACTTCGATAATATATTATTAAATATTTAATATTCAAGAACGATGATTACAGGATGAAGGACAGTAAACGAATGAATAAATGTTACATGATTTGTTGTATGTTTTTACAAGTTGCTATGTAGAATGATATGTGAAATGAATGAAAATAGTTACAATTGTATTTAATAAAGTTGGTAACAAAATAGTATGAAATATTGTCACAGGAACGCCACAGTACTCTCCTCCCAGCGACGTTCTACATTGCGAATTTGACTTTCTTCTTCGGTCCAGAATATGTTCTAAGGGGTTTTCCAATTGTAGTTGAGTGAGATGGATTTGAAGGAGAAGAAGATGTGATAACAAAATCGGTTCTTGTTTCTTTTGGTAGGAAAGCTGGTTTAAGACGTTCAGTGGTGATATTGACAATTTTTCCTGAAAAATCAGTTGCAAATAAATTATCATTAATTCTGTTAACTACATGAAAAGAACCAGAATAAGGAGTGTGGAAGTTGCGTGGATGCGTTCGCAAGTAGGATGTCGAATGAAAGGTAGAATGCACGTTTCTAGGTATCGACAATAAATATATTCTGCTAATTATATGTACAAGTGTTAAATTTTGTGTGGCCCTGAAAAGGGCCGATTGCGTCACTCGCGGTGACTACTCTAGTGACAGGATTTTTCCTGCCACGAGATACTGGGCCTGGTGTGCGTCCAGTTAAGTCGAGGCGTAGCCGGCTTAGTGGAGTTGAGGCGTTTCGACTTTGAGGCCTTCGGAGGTGTCAGTGGCGTCTCCATCTGTGTCGCCGTGGATCGCGTAGTCTTCTCCCAGTCGGAGTCGGACGACTGAGTGAACTGCTCCTGCTTTTGCGGCGTACGGTGTTGCGTACCGCGATGTACCAGGCTGCGGCGGTCCGTCTATGTAGCCCGTTCTTGGTTGCTGCCCCGTGTGTGTCCGCTCCTGGGCGGTGTTTGCGCCGGTGGTGTAAGCTTCACTGGTGGCGTCCCTGGATAGGAGGGTGAGGTGTATCTCCTTATCCGGACGTCCCAGGTAGCTAGGAGGCACCGTGGAGGCCTGGTGAAATTCGCTGGTGGTAATTCGATCGGCTCCAGTTTCCAGGGTAGTAAGGACCACTGGACTCGTCGACGGGCTCGTTCGCTTGTAGCTTTCTCTGTGTCGCTATCTTTGTCCGCTCTTTGCCGTAGGTCAACCCCTGGTGAACGGGGTGGCAGCGGTCGTGAAGGCGAACCTATGAATGAGCTGTTTAATAGCTTTTAGCCGTTCTAGGCGGATACCAAAAAGAGTCGTGCTCACGTATCGGTGCTGGCGCTCTCGAAAGCATGAGCAGACTGATATGCCTTGCCGTCCCGCTGCCTTATATACTGTTGTTGATGGTATTCTGATAGCGAGATCGTGATCTTCCCAAATCGCCGCCTCGCGGCTAGGTATTCGACTACCTGCGCCGCTGTGCACGTGTTTATCGCGTGCTCTATGTCGTGAGCGTTGCGCGTGATAAGCACGTGGTCCTTGCTGTGCGCGCGGCACGTGATTAGCGCGTGGACCTTCGCTTCCCGCGAGTACTTCGCGCGCCCTATATGGCATGCGCTTATACTTGGTGGTGAATTATCTGCCACAAGGAGGTTGAAGAGATCTTCTAACTGCATCTTCTCGAATCCAAACGTGAGTACAATCATATAAATTCTTATGAAAGAAAGGTGTTTTTTTATGATGATGTGCAGTTGGTCTTGATTTAATCTCTCTCATATGTAATTTATGTTTTTCTAAGAAAATTTCAGGGTCAGATGGAAGATCTTCTTCAATGAAAAATTCTCCAGAAATTCTTAAAACAGATCCATAAAGCATTTCCGCTATGCATTTCCGGGATGCATTTAAATCTTCTTTAAAGCAAGTACGAAGTCCAAGTAAAACAGTTGGTAAGATTTCAATGCAATTTTCATTTGCATGACACATAATAGCACTTTTCAATGTACGGTGCCATTGCTCCAGGATGTCATCCCATCGGCATGTAATATTGCTGAAATACTGTAATGTTTGGAAATGGTACAGAAATATTTCATTAATATTTCAATTGTAACTTTGCATCCGAAATATTTCGGAAATGTACCTGTATCATGTTTTTTTAAAATATTGCATTTGCAATATTTCTAAAATCTTTCAGAAAGTCCTTTTGTAACTAGTATTAAGGTTATAGTTTATTTGCTTACCGCTATGCGGCGCGCTATTTACTATCTATACCCGTATTCAAATTTTTGTCATGAGCGTATATAAAGCCTGCAAAATGCGATTATTAATATTGTAATTATTTTTATCAGTTTAATTTCTGATGCGATTTCCGTATTGGGAAATTCAGATATTGAACTGATTTTTAGAAAATCGGACAGATAAATGTCCGATTTTCATTTATTCGGACAATTTCTGTCCGAATCAATGAAAATCGTTCGTTATTATCTGCTTAAAATATAAAACAGAAATTAACTTCCATATAAATAAAATCTTTGATTTTATAAATTAAATTATTTAAATTTATCAATAATATATCACATTAATGTATGTTATTATATATTATTACTGTAATTGATTTTAGTTTTGCCGTCAAACAAACATCAGAAAATGACGTCTCGTGGATGTGACATATCGACATCATTTTCGGGTCTCATGAGACCTAACTTAGGATGTTTAAGTGGTCATTCTGTGACCAAAATTTACCGTCATTATGACATCAGTTTGCTACTTGGAATATGTTTCAGAAATATTTCAGTAATATTACCGAAATATTGCTGAAATCTTTTAGCAAGATTGCATTTAAAATGATTGGGGACATTGGAACATTGCAGAAATGTTGCAGAAACGGTTGTGAAATATTTCTATAATATTGTTGAAAGGTGTAATATTTCAAATGGAATATTGCAGCAATGTATCAGAAATATTACATGCCGAGTGTGATTAGAAGCTGGGTGATAAGCTGAGGTTCTGATTCGCTCGCAACTTATTAGGTTGGTGAGAGCCTTAAATAACGCAGCTTCAAATTGAGGACCTTGATCAGTTGTGATTGTATGAGGAGCACCATATCTTGCGATCCAGTGCGTATAAAAAGCTGTGGAAACAGTATCGGCTGAAATTTCAGTTAGAGGGATTGTGCCTCTGGCCATCTTGAAAATCTGTCAATCATAGTGAGGCAATAACGAAAATTTTGACAAGTAGGAAGAGGATCAATCAAATCTAAATGAATATACTGAAACTGTTAATCCGGAATAGCAACTTTTGAGGAAAATTCTTGGTATGCTTTTGGATTTGGCACGTTGACAAGGCAGACAAGATCTAGCCCATTCTTTAATATCCGTCTTCATAGTTGGCCACACAAATTTTTGTTGTATTAATTTACAGATAGAACGACCACTTGGATGAGATAAACCATGGACAACATCAAATATTCTTCTACGAAGCTGCTGAGGTACATAAGGACGAATGTTAACAGTGGAGCAGTCACAGAAAATGGGTGTAGTCGAACCAGTAAAAATAAGTTTTTGAAGCTTGAGAGAAGAATTAGTAAGAAGTATTTTTAATTGTTCATCTTCTTTTTGTAATTCGGCTAACTCTTCCAGAGAAACTATGACTGGCATTGAAACGGATTCCATTCTTGAGAGGGAATCTGCAACTACATTTTGCTTACCAGAAATATGCTCGATGTTGGTTGAAAACTGAAACATGAAATCAAGATGTCGGAATTGTCTGGGAGAAGCTTTATCTAATTTTTGTTGAAAAGCGTAAATTAGAGATTTGTGATCTGTCCGAATAAGAATCTGACGTCATTCAAGCATGTATCTGAAATGTTTGATGGCTAAATAAATTCCAAGAAGTTCACGATTGTAAGTACTGTAATTGCGTTGAGTGTCATCTAATTTCTTTGAGAAAAAAGCAATTGGTTTGTTAATTCCATCAATTATTTGTTCTAAGGATGCACCTACTGCAAAATCCGATGCATCACAAGTGAGGATAAGAGGTACAGTCGAAGCTGGATGTACTAAGGTTGTGACTCGTAAGAGTTCCTTTTTACAATTTTTGAAGGCTTCTTCAGCTTCAGAAGTCCAGGTGATTAATCTTTTGTCTCTTTTCTTGCTATCCTTTAAATAATCTGTAAGAACTGCTTGATGCGATGCAGTATTCTTTAGACAACGACGATAAAAATTGATAATTCCTATAAATCTTCGTAATTCATGAATCGTTTTCGGTTTTTCGTAATCAATTATAGCTTTAACTTTTTCAGATATCGGTTTAATTCCTTGTTTGGAAAATAAATAACCAAGGGAAGGAATTTCTCTTTTCCAAAAAGACATTTGGACAAATTAATAGTCATGCCGAATTGTGTGAGACGAGAAAACACAGTATGAAGATGTTTGGAATGTTCTTTCTCATCCACTGAGGCTATTAAAATATTATCAAGGTAGCAGACACAAAAATCAAGTTCAGATAGTATAATATTCATAAGCCGTTGAAAAGTTTGAGCAGCATTACGCAAACCAAAAAGCATCACAAGAAATTCAAAAAGGCCAAATGGAGTAGTAACAGCTGTTTTGGGTATGTCTTCTTTTACAACTGGCACTTGATAATAGGCTTTAACTAAATCAATTTTTGAAAATATATTTTTACCGTGTAGACCAGCAGTGAAATCCTGGATGTGAGGAAGCGGGTATCGATATGGAATAGTGGCCGCATTTAAAGCCCGATAGTCACCGCAAAATCTCCATGAGTTCAGTCCATTTTGGGAACCATGTGAAGTGGAGCTGCCCAGGTGCTGCTTGATAGTCGACAAATTCCTTGTTCTACCATAAAATTAAATTCGTCCTTTGCAAGTTTTAATTTTTCTGGCGCCAACCTGCGAGGAGTTGAAGCAATTGGTGATCCTTTTGTAATAATATATATATGATGTTTAATTTGATGAATCTTGGTTGTGGATATAGAAGCAAAACGAGTTAATTCAGGAAACTCAGCGAGAATCTTATGGAAAAGTGAGTCCGGAGATGTAGTGCAAATCGTTAAGTGATAGACTTTAGATAGTTTTCCTTTAAATGAAAGACCGGTAACACTATCAAGAAGTTGTTCATTTTTAATGTCAACTAAAACTCCATAGTGACTTAAAAAATCTGCACCTAATATAGGTCTGTATATCAGCAATACAAAATTTCTATTTAAAGACTCTTCGTAAACCAAGATTTAAAGTTAATGTTTTTATACCGTAAGTATTAATCCTGGTTCCGTTAGCTGCGTAAAGTTTGAAGATAGAAGCTTGAGCTTTTGATACAAACCTTTTTGAAATTAGAGAAATGTCAGCTCCTGTATCAACAAGAAAATTAAGCCCTGAAGACTTATCAGATACAATGAGACGATTGTTAGGTGAACCGTTGTCAGCCTCACAACTCAACGGTGGAGCTAGTTTTCCTGGTTTTCAACAATGGATTTAGACATGTCGCAAGGTATTGTACATTTACGTGCTTTTGCACTAAATTTTTTGTGATAAAAGCAAATTTTTTGGTTATTCTTATCCGTTTTGTTTCTTGAGGACGATCTGAATCTTCTCTTTTCTTTATATCTGAATTTAGATCTATTACGCACGCGTTTTACTTCGAGAGCTGTGATTCTACGTTCAAGATCAGCAAGATTTGAAGTATTTTTCTCTGCCGGAGAAGCTATTCTGCGTAGCAATTCTGACAGTTTTTTGTCATTTAATTCTATACCAGCTAATAATTGACGAAGACGTTTTTCTTCGGAATTAGTAAATCGATTAATTAGAATACTTTTTACATGAAGATATTTGTCTTTTTCAGGCCGCTTTGCAATAATCTCAGAAATAGCTACTAAAGCTTGCTCATCAAGATGCCGTATGACTGAGCTATATTTTACGTCATCTGAGCGGATCCGAAAAACTAAAAATTCGCTTTCTAACTGAGCAAACCACAATTTAGGCTGCTTATGCCAAAAATTTGGTAATTTAACAAGACGAAACTCATTGGAATGGATCTCATTTGGCTGATCTTGTTGATGCGGTTCATTACTGGTAAGAGATTGTGAAGGATTCGTCAGATGTTGATGATGTTTTTCAGCAGTTAATGGAAATAATGCTGATGTTGTAAGAGTCGCAGTCGAAGATTTGTCCAAAGGTAAAATTCTGCCGATGTTCTGTGATGTAAAGTTCAGAAGTCTAGAAAATCGCTATCCTTGGAAATTCGACGACTCGAAAATCTCGTTGGCTCGAAGATCGCAAAACACAAATCACACAAGAAACACAGCGGAACTCGGATCTCGTCGGCTCACAGCACTCGCGGATCGCTGATTTAAATCTGCCGCGTGTTGTGTGTAAAATCCCGAAAGCTCGAGATCATGTCGGGATCACCACTTGTGGGAGCTATTTAATAAAGTAACTAGCCTTTTAGATATTATAATATAATATTTAATATTCACAAACGATGTGTACAGATTGACATACAGCAAACGAATGAATGTATAAAGATTTGTTATGTTTTTAAGTCGCTATATATAATGTTTGATCAATAAATGAGATGTATGAAAATGTTATAAATGTATTTTATGAAGTTGGTAACAGAATGTTCTTGAATAAGTCTACAGGGACGCCACAAATAAAAAGTATAGAGTGCCATCTACCGTACTTATCTAAACGAGATATGACACTAGCGCCAAAACACGTGGACTAAAAATCGCCTCGAGATCATAAATTAAATATACAGGGTGTCCCAAAGCACCCTTGACAACACTCGTGAGCAGGTAAAGCACAGTAAACTGAACAGGAAGGTCCTGTACCATTTTTTTGTATAACGCTTAATAAAGGAATTATTATTGAGTAAAGTCTGGCCAATCAGCGCCGACTTTTAGCCGGACGCACGTCGGTAGCCGCCCGCCTGGTAGTGTGCGCTGCCGTAGCGACGGAGCTCTCACGTACACTACCGTACGTACGTCGGCGCTGATTGGTCAAACTTTACTCAATAATAACTGCTTTATTAAGCGTTATAGAAAAAAATGTTACAAGACTTTTCTGTTCAGTTTACTGTGCTCTATCTCCTCACAAGCATTGTCAAGGGTGCTTTGGTACCTGTGTATATATATATATATATATATATATATATATATATATATATATATATATATATATATATATATACAGGGTGGCCCACGTAAAGTGCTACAAGCTAATAACTCTAAAAATATTTGTCAAATCAAAAAATTGTTCATGAGAAAGTTTCATATTTTTGAGGGGCCTTTCTAACTACGTAAACATAAAATTGCCCCCACTCTCCCTCTAAAGAGGGCGGGGGTAACTTTAAAATTTTAAATGGTACTTCCCATTTTTTATTGTACATTCTTGTAGCTTATCTCGAGAACTTTTCAAAACACTATAATAAAATATTATTTCATTAAGTACTTTTTGAGTTATTTTATATCTTAATCTGACATATTTTGATATAAAAAATAAAATATCTCGTAAAATATTTAGTTTTCGATATTCTTACCGTAATACTTTTATGTATAGAGTAATGAGACAAATCAATTGGTATAAAGGAAATAATTAATAATATATATGTGTACTTTCCGAGAAAATAGCTTATAACACTTTAAATGCACCACCTTGTATATTAAAAATGTTTCAAATACAAGTTGTAGGGTTTGGAGGAGGCCATTGAATGAACTGATTAAATTTTGGGTCCGGTGCCCACTTTGGACCCAATAAGACTCAACTTGATTTTCTTTAATGAAAACCCCAATTTTTTATAATGGATTCGTATTCTATACAAAAAAAAGATAAGATAGTTTTATTTCGGTCATTTTTTACTTAACCTTCTCCAATAGGCCCAATAAGGCCCTGGAAAGTTCCGATCACTTTTCTCGGATGAAAGTCTTCACATCCAGTCCCAGGGTTACCTTGCAGTCATTCTTTAACCTTTCGGTCTTGCTTTGGGCCTGAAGCTTGTTTTGGGCCCAATAAGGCCTCGATAACTTTTTTCGAATGAAAATCTTCACATCCAGTCCCAGGGTCACCTTGCAGGCATCCTTTAACCTTTCGGTCTTACTCTGGCCCCGAAGCCCGTTTGGCCTCGATAACTTTTTTTCGAATGAAAATCTTCATGTCCTGTCACAGGTTCATGTAGCAGTCATCCTTTAGCCTGTATGCATGGTTTGCATTTTGAGTCTGGTCACGTTTTGAATCTGGGGCCCGTTTTGGATCCAATAAGGCCTTGATTACTTTTCTCACACGTATTTTTTCCATGCTAATGTAATTAGAATACTTGCACATAAGCATTGAATGTTAAAATACATGAAATCATGTAATACATGGAATTATTATACATGTGGTACATATAGTATGTAATCTATCCATACTAATGTGATTAGAACATTTGTACATTAAAATCGAGTTAAAATACATATTGGAATATAGTGGATGATATAAAAAAAGACCTTTTATAATTTTTGACCGTCTATCGAAATTCGGTATTGTTACAACTGCATAATCTCAGAAATAAATAGGCAACTGCAGTGAAAGAGCTTTTTGATTTCTTACAAATTTTTTTTGCACGGAATTAACGGGCAGTACAATTCAGTGATTGAGTTTGCTTCTGGTAATTGTTTCATCATGGTATCAAATGTTCAATAACAATAATAAATAATAATTTATTATTGTAAAAGCCGAGTAAGTTCTTGTACTTAAAGAATGGCAAATTATACACCAAATGAAGTAGTTGATATCCTGCTAACTTTTGGTGAATGCAACAGAAACTACAGACGTGCTTCACCTTTATGCTGAGTGGTATCCTAATCGCTGTCATCCGGATGCTTGACAGGTAATAAATATTGAGAGAAGATCTCGCAAAAATCCACTTCATCACCAGAGACAGAGAAACAAGCTTCGAAACAATAATGGCCCTAGATTCCTCGCAGTTTTAAGCATAGTCCATTTGAATCCACATGTTAATACTCGGCAAATAGAACGTGACTTAAGTATCCCTCGATCTACGGCTCATCGAATGTTACAATCGATACGATATCACATCACACTCGTACAAGAATGAAACGAAAATGATTGTAGACTGAGGATTGAATTTTGTAGATGGGCACTCGATGCATTGGAGCAGGATCCAGATTTTTTTTGGAATGTTTGTTTCAGCGATGAAGCTACATTCAGTAGCAATGGCAGTCTCAATAGACACAATTGTCATTACTGGTCATCTGTAAATTCTTACTAGTATCGACAGGTACTCAATCAGCATCGTTGGAGCCTCCATGTTTGAGTTAGGATATGTACCGGTCAAATTATTGGACTGCATTTTTTTGAGCGTACAATCAATGGTGAAATGTAGTTAGACTTTTTCCAAAATCATTTTCCAGGGTACTTAGAGGACATTCCACTGAATGTCCGTCAGAGAATGTGGTTTCAACAAGATGGTGCTCCAGCCCATTACTCTCGACGTGTTCGCAGATTCTTAAATCAGCAATATCAAAATCGTTGGATAAGTCGAGAAGGACCAATCTTGTGGCCTCCAAGATCTCCAGATCTCAATCCTTTTGATTCCTATCTCTGGGGATATTCGAAAGATGCTGTATATCAGGAAGCACCAACCACAAGGCAAGATATGATGGACAGAATCAGAAGAGCTTCTCGAGCGGTTACGCCGCAAACACTTAGAGGAATCCAGCGAAACTTTAAGCGCAGACTTATTTTGTGCTTAGAGAATAACGGTTTGCACTGTGAACATTTAATTCCAACAGTGATACGTAGTGACGATTAGACGAGCTTCTCAACCCCTCGATCTTGTCTTAGTTTGCCGGATCACCACCCGATCTTGCTTTAGATGACCAGATCTTACTTTAGATGGCCGGATCATCACCCAATCTTGCCTTAGATGGCCGGATCATCACCCGATCTTGCCTTAGATGGCCGGATTATCACCCGATCTTGCCTTAAGTGATTATAAGGTAAATCAAGAAAGGGACATGAAGATTTTCATTTGGAAAAAAGTTATCGGGACCTTATTGGGCCCAAAATGGGCTTCGGGCCCAAAGTAAGACCGAAAGGTTAAAGGATGGTTACAAGATGACCCTGGGACTGAAAGTGAAGACTTTTATCCGAGAAAAGTGATCGGGACCTTCCGGGGCTTTATTGAGCCTGTTGGAGGTTTAGTAAAAAATGACCAAAACAAAACTTTCTTATTTTTTGTGTAGAATACGAATCCATTATAAAAAATTTCCATTAAAAAAAAATCAAGTTGGGTCTTATTGGGTCCAAAGTGGGCGCCGGACCTAAAATTTAGTCAGCTTATTTGATGGCCCCCTCCAAACCCTACAACTTGTATTTGGAACATTTTTTTTGAAAATGCGGTTTTCGAGATATTACGGTAAAAGTTAAAATGGGAAACCCTGTATATATACATATATTACTCACATGAAATTAGAGAAACACCTAATTTTTTTTTTGATAGGAAAAATTCAGCCCGTTGTAACTTCGTTAAAAATAAACGAAATTTAAATCTAAAAAAGGGTTTCAAAGCTTAAAATCTCTATCTGGACTCCGTCCAGCGAGACAACAACTACGGTTTGCGCATAGGCTGGCAAAGTGGGGAGAGCGTGGCGCACTATTCGATACTGCATATATGAATACGGCTCGTTCGGGCCCAATTATATAATTTCAATGCAATATAAAAAATCGAAATCGTTATAATATATTTAAATTACACAGCTGAATGTTTATGATTTACAAGATAATCAATAATAATAACATATTTTTATTAGAGATCGTTCATATTGTGGAGAATTTTAGATTTTGGGGGACTTTGTGAACACTTTACTAGCAGAAAACAAAAAAAAAGCAATACGCGGTGTGGAGGGGTTTTTTTTTAGGCTATTTCTATTTTCTAGTTTTTCTTCCGTAGGCAAGACCTGCACGAGCTTTCGTCCGATCCATGATTGTTCTCTCACTGAACAGAGTATACTTTCGAAGGCTCACTATTGTTTTTGAGTTTTTATGAGTTTTCTAATTTTTACATATAGAAAACTACAAGCTGGACAAAATGGGAAAAGAATTAAATGTTAAATAATATTGTTACGTCCTTGCGTGAGGTCTGAAACGAGATCATAGAGGAGGATCGTCTCCAAGAGCGTTGTCATGGAATGTTGATAAACAACGGCAGCCATGTTAGACTTTGTGTAGCTGTCTTGCAGTACGGCCGTATTTGAGACAGCTCCGTCTTTTACGTTCGGTTATCGTTGTTGTGTTGTTGTTCTAATAAAGTTATTCCTATTTCTGAAACGAGTGTTCTTCTATTTGCTCGGGTGCGGAAGTGACGCGGTGTGCGTGTGTAAAACGGTTGCAAAGCGAGCTTCGATTAATCTCGAACCAACGGACGTAACAATATGTTAAAAAGTGACCGGTTTTTGCCTCTAAGCCGGCATATAAAATTTGCATGGTTTCTTATAGTTTTTTGGCCGTAGAATGATGTGGTGACATCCGTTTGCTGTCAAAGTGTGGGAAAAATGGATGAGAACCTCAAAGGTGGGCCATTTATGACCACCATTTTTCTCTTCAAATACAGCATGATTCACCAGTAAGAAATTTGATAGCAAATTGTTGCCAAATTGGCATCAAATTCGCTCAGGAATTGGTAACAAATCCGATGCCATCTGCATCCGCATTAAGCTTGTGTTTTGCTGGCAAAGCTTGCTGATATAACTTGACAGCAAATTGACGGCAGAAACTGAGCAAAGCTTGCTGACATGACTTGACGTCAAATCGGCGGCAGAAATTGAGCAAGATCTGCGCAGGGCAATCTGACGGCAGATTGGCAGCAAAAACTGAGCAAAATCTGCAGCTTTTGGCCATTCATATAAAATGGTACATTTAAATGGATTTAAGATCTCAATCCCAAGTAGCAAAATGACGATAAATTTTGGTCACAAAATGACCAGTTAGACATCCTAAGTTAGGTCGCATAAAACCCGAGAATGACGCCATATGCCATATCCATGGGAGGTAATTTTCGTTTGACGGCAAAAATAAGACCAATTACAGTATTAATATATAATAACATATATGTGTATTAAAACATGTAGATAAATCTAAATAATTTAATTTATAAAATTTTTATTAAAGATTTTTTCGGACAAAAATTGTCTGAATAAGTGAAAATCGAACAATTATCTGTCCGATTTTTCAAATTCAATATCAATTCAATATCTGAATTCCCTGTATGGGAATCGTGTCAAAAATTGAATTGATAGAAATATATATTACAATATTAATAGCTGCATTTTGCACGTTTTATATACACTCATGACAAAAACTTGAATACGGGTATAAATAGTGAATATCACGCCGCATAACGGTAAGCGACTGAACTATACTATTTCAAATAATAAGTTAATTTTGTAATACTTTGTAATAAGCTGCAGATTCTGTTCAGTTTTTGTTGCCAATCTGCCGTCAGATTGAGCACGCCAGATCTTGCTCAATTTTTGCCGACAATTTGATATCAGCCACGTCAGCAAGCTTTGCTCAGTTTCTGCCACCAATTTGCTGTCTGGTTATGTCAGCAAGCTTTGCTCGGTTTTTGCCGGCAATCTGCCAGCTTAATAGGTAATAACAACTCTTGTACCAAATTTGTAGCCTTTTTGCTGACAATAATTTGTAGCGGGCACTTAGCAAAATCTGTTAGAACAGATCTGGCTAACTGGGTCGTCACAAAAATGGATACAGAAGTACGTGTTGTCAAGGTCGCTGAATACGAAGCTGGGATCAGGATTACAAAATACAAAATAGTGGATCCAATATGACGAACGCTAATTAGCTAAGAAGTAGAGCGGTTTTTGTCCGCAGTCAAGAAGTGAAATTCGTAAATTGGCCTTTATAAGGGCCGATAACAAAAAAGGTAATTCTAATAATAGATGTTATTTACAACAAGAATCGAAAAAGATGTAGGTTACATGAAATGAATGTGAAAAAGAAAATCAAATCAAACGATTTATGTAGGCCTAATCCTTGTGTCGGTTTGAGAGAAATGCAACCCAGCAAACACATATTCTAACAGTTATATAACATTGGAGTAAAAAATTAAAATAACAGCTGTTATATCTTTATTATATAATTGTTATATACCATCTGTTTACTGTTGCTACCCTGCCGAAAATGGTCGATTAAAACCGATTAAAACATAATCCGTTTTAATCGGTTTTAATCGGTTCAATCCGCGCCCGTATTAAAAAGTAATCGATTTTAATTCCGAACGAACTATAATCGGTTTTAATATCGCTTTCGCGGATTATTTCCAATCTAAAATCATTACATTCTAATCCATATTGTTGTCAATCCAAATAAACACGAATAATCGAATGGATATTGTGGCTGCCGTAGGTCGTCACATTAAGCACAATCCGCGATACAATAGTGCGACCCGCAACTTGGCGGCCCACGCGCTCGCGCGTCCGCGCGTAGTTCCGGGCGGCGCCGCTACGCGGCGAAGGTCGAGCGAGCCAACCTGGAAGTAGAAAGCGGTCAAGCGGGGATATAAGGCGGACCCTCTGCGAAGAAATCGTATGTTTGTTTTTAACAACTGAGTCCATTTCAATTGTAGAAACACCGGTTCAATAATTGATTGTGACTCATGATAACAGCAAATCCGACTTCACACTACATAAAATCAATTTACTTTTCATCTGCGAAATGATAAAATTTTTTATTAAAAAAGATTATTTTTACCTATGGATTGACTATGGTAAATTCCAATTTAATTGCATTAAAACAGGTTTAATTATAACTTTATGAAATCGTATAATTTCGGATTGAGGTGGAGATATATCATCCAACATTAATCTCGCCTGAAGCGTACTAAATTCGATTTGACTATTTTCAATCGGTTTTAATACCGCATTTTCGGTGCAGAAACCCCGATCGATTCGGATTACATTTTTTTAAATCCGTTTTAATCGACCATTTTCGGCAGGGTAAGGAGCGCGTCACTAGTCTCAGGAACGTGCGTGTCACAAATGTAATAACGCAATATAGTATTAATAACTAAAATAATTATTTTCTATTATTAATTACGTATGTTCTGTAACAATTTAAAATATTTATGTTTTATTTAAATTTTAAATAAAACATAAATATTCTAAATTGTTACAGAACATACGTAATTAATAATAGAATAATAATTATTTTAGTTATTAATACTATAGTAATAATAGTTACTAATAATAGAAATGAAGTTAATAATAGAATTAATAATAGTATTAATAATAGAAATAAAGTATTAAATAGAAAATTTTAATGAGCAGTTTTGCTACTAGGGCACTAGGCTATTGCGTTATTACATTTGTGACACGCACATTCCTGAGACTAGTGACGCGCTCCTTAGTTACGGCCGTTCGGCGCTGCGTTGCTAAGGAGCGAGCAGTAAGAGGGGGAACCGTAGGCGTGAGTCAAGAAATCCGGCCGAAAGTTGCATCTAAATCCCAGTACTGGTCTGAGTTATAGCATTCCATGAGATATTATGAGAATTAAAATCACCCATAAAGATAATACTATCATTGATGTATTTGTCTAAAAGTTTCTTCCAAGTATCTTTTTTTTCCGTATATCCTGGTTTTCTATATACCAGTATAATTTTAATATCCTTATCTGATCCGTGTATAGTTACTCCTATACAATCCATATTGACAGAGGTTTTTTGTAAGTCAATAATTTGTGAATGTGTTATTGTATTTCTCACACACAATGCAACACCACCTGATCCACCTGTTCTTCCATATAATCCATCATTTCTGTAAACAGTATATCCTGAAAATTTTACATTATCCTTGTAACTAGCTTTAGTTTCAGTCAGACCAATTATGTCATATTTTTTAACCCTTTTACTTAATTCTGATCTTTTGCTTTTCCATCCTCTTACATTCCAGTTGATGATATTAATCTTCATTGTATCTAATTTCCGCCGTGTTACTTTCTCCGTTTTCTTTATTTTTATTTTTCCTTCTATCTCTAAATTCCACTAGTCTTTTTAAAGCGTATTGTTTAATTAAAATTAGATTCTCTTCTATTTCTTTTGCCGACCATTCCTGGTCGTGAAGATTATCTAGGTATTCTATTAGCTGACTTATATTTGATCTTCTCTGTATATTTCTACCTTTTCCTTCTTCTATTACAGCTATACCATTTTTGTCTTTAGTTATCTCTTCCTCATAATTGTTGAATTGCTTGTAATAAGATTTATTGTTACATACTGGTTTACTACAATGATCTTTACCTATTTTAAATTTATTACTTATCTCTGTTCCTTCCTGAAATACTTGTTTATTTTCCGTAAATTCTCCTTCTCTATTATATTTGATAACATTCCTGTTGATAACTGAGGTATTGTTCTTTTGATTTGCTTTTGTTAAATCCGGCCAGTTTTCCGGGCGAATCCACGGATTTTGATATGCTTTATTTCTACCTGCAATTATTTTCTTTGCCTCATAAACTGAAATACAATTCTTTGCACTGATATATTGAACGTTTCTATTGAATTCATATATAGGACAACGTTTAAAGTTGGCTTTATGCTTGCCACTGCAATTAACACAATTATATTCATTTCCACAGTTACCGTGAGATTCCTTACCACATACAACACCCAGACAGCACAAAATATTCGGAGAATATTCTAACCAGATGATTTCCATATATTCTGAAAATATTTGAGAAGAACATTCTTATATGGTTATAAGAATGTTTCGAATATTATTGGAATATTATTTGTTAAATTTTCAGAATATTCTAATAACATTTCAATGAATATTCTTATAATATTTCATTTTGTTTGTGACTGGAACGTTTGTGAACTAAAATATTCTTATAATGTCCTACGAACTTTCCTTTAAAAATAAACGCTAATTGGCCAACGCATGACCAATGATGCAAAGCGCAACGTGCTTATACGTCATTATTCCCTAGCACGACGCAATCTGTGTGCAAGAGTGCTCATAGAGGCGCTCTACAAACGCATGCTGGAAGCACTGGCAACAACTGCGAATGACTGATTGTAACCTCAAAATTTGTGCTCAAAATTATAACGTGATTATCATATGTGACAAGTCTTTTTGACTAATTTTTGAAAAGTTCTGGAAATATTTTTCGTTACAAAACAGGTGAGTACAATTTACACACACACACACACACACGCACGCACGCACGCACGCACGCGCACACACACATATATATATATATATATATATATATATATATATATATATATATATACATGAAAGATTCATACAGCTATTTCAAAGAAATCAAGACTTCAATAGTCCGAATCTTGTATTCATTTCTGTTCAGACAATTGGTATTTTTCTGTATATATCCACGTATATTCACGTACTATTCACGTTTTTATAGATCAATGAAAGATATAAAAATTAATGAAAAATTAATAATGGATAATTACAAATTATAATTTTAAACAATTTGAACCATAATACTACTAATAATATTACTCTTTCATATTTTTCATTGAACAGTATTCGCTAGGAGGAAAGTAGAAGTTTAATAACTTTTATTAATTATTTCTTCTATTTAACGTGATCATGCCAAAGAGATCTCGAGCTGGTTTTTATAAAAAAATAAGCACAGAATTGAATAAAAATTTATCTTTACTCTCTCCAGAATTTATAGATGAAGAGAGAAATGATGTAATAAGTAAAGACATTACTGAAATTGTGCCATTATTAAAATCTGATAATATTATTGAAGAAAATTTGGATAGAGACATACCAGAGGATAATTCGTATTTTGTAAATGATGTAAGCGATCCATGGAATGAGCAATTAGTAAATAAAAAAAATACTGCTTCAACTTCAGATTCATTTTTAAATAATAATTTAAAAGACTGGTCACTGAAACACAAAATTGGTCATTCAGCATTTTCTGACCTTTTAAAATTATTAAAAACAAGTAACATTGATCCAAATGATTTGCCTTCAGATGCTAGAACTCTTTTATCTACTCCCAGAACTTTAGAAATTCAAAAAATGGAGCCAGGAATATATTATCATTTTGGTCTTTCTGAAGCAATAAAAAAACTTTATAAAGATGATGGATCAAACACGATCGAAGTATTAATAAATATTGATGGATTACCCTTAAGCAAAAGTTCAAGTAGCCAGATATATCCAATATTATGTAGTTTATATTCAAATCCTACAAAGATAGCTGCTGTAGGAATATATCATGGCTATGAAAAACCGATAAATGCTAACGAATTCTTATTATAGTTTGTCAATGAAGCAATAGATTTAACAACAAACAATATCAATATTAATGGAAGTATAAAAGAATTTAAAATCAAAGGATTTATATGTGATGCTCCTGCTAAATCTTTTATTTGTTATATAAAAGGCCATACATGTTTTTATTCTTGTACAAAATGTTTCCAAAAAGGAACATACTTGAAAGGTCGAACTTGTTTCCCGAAAATTAATTAATAATTAGTAAAAAAAGAACAGGTCAGAATTTTCAAAATAAAAGCCAGATTCAACATCATTCTGGTACTTCTGTTATAGAAAAAATTCCAGGAATTGATATGGTTTCTCATGTGCCATTAGAATATATGCACCTCATTTGTTTAGGTGTCATGAAAAAATTGTTGATGATGTGGATTTTTGGAAAGCCACATATGAAATTAAAATCTGAAAAAATTAATAAAATTAACAGACAATTGTTATCAATAGTTGAATATACACCAAATGAATTTGCTCGAAAGCCAGGTTCTTTAGATGAAATGAAAAGATGGAAGGCAATTGAATTCAGATTCTTTTTGCTATATGTAGGGCCAGTCGTTTTAAAAGAAAATATTGAAAATGACAAATACATAAATTTCCTTTGCTTACACATTGCAGTGACAATTTTTTCAAATGAGCAATATATCCAAGAATATGCAGATTATGCGCATGCATTACTTAAATATTTTGTTCAAAACTTTGGTAAATTATATGGGAAAAAAAATATATCTCATAATATACATGGTTTAATTCATATATATAATGGCATACAAATTTTTGGAAATTTAAATAAATATAGCGCGAAAATTCGAAAATTTCCTTCAAAATTTAAAGAATTTACTTAGAAAACGTGAAAAACCGTTACAACAAATTGTAATACGATTAAAAGAACTAGAACAGGCAGTAGATTCAAAAGGAAGCAATAAAGAAAGTTTTTTGTATGAGCGAGAACACTTTAATGGTCTAGTTCCTAATCAAAATTATATTCAGTTTAAAAAATTAAACTTTGAAAAGTTTAGTTTCAATATTGAAAGCCTTGCCGATTCATTTTGTTATTTAACAAGTGGCCATATCATGAAAATAGAAAATATTTTAGTAAGAAAAGATACTTACGTGTATGGAAGAATATTTCTCGAAACAAATAATTTATTCGACTATCCTTGCGACTCAAGTATTTTTAACATACGTATTGCAAAAAATTTGAGTGAATATTGTATACGAAGTGTGAGAGATATAAAAAACAAGATGGTGGCCTTTACTCAAGAAGAAGGCTTTATATTTTACCCCTTTCTTCATTAAAATTTTTATTATGAACTTCACATTTACACAATCTATAATTGTTATTTTAAAAGTAAGTAAAACACTATATTATTTTAATTATTCAATGATTTTATTTTATTTTTATTCCAGATTTTATTCCATTATTTTTATTATGGCAATGAGTTGGAGGGTAGTGCACTTTATTAAAGAAAATACCGTAGAAGCCGTACCAGCATCCTGAGTCAAAGATATGAATGGATGTTTTTGGCCACCATACAGTGGATTAAAATTAAAAAATATGATAAAAAATTGCATCCCACCTTCTTATGATTGGGATCTTTACCATTCAAGGCTAATTGGTGAATTATATGGTAGATATTGTTTGAAAAAATTTATAATATTTGTTTACATAATTATAACAATAATTATAACAAAAATTTTAGGAGATTTGAGTGTTGCAAAACATAAAGCAGCTCAAGCTGAAGAAACTTCCGATTTAGCTTCAGAAAATGAAAAAAGGAAAATTTAAAAATAAAATTTACATCATCTGATTCAGATTCAGATTCAAATCCAACCTTCAACATTTCCCATAAAAGAAAGAGTGTTAATAATGAAGTTATAAATGAAGAAAGTGATAAAGAGAATGAAATAGTTAACATTCCAATTTTAAGGAAGGCTACCAAAGGTAACTGTGACATATTTAAAAGTATATTTAAAAGTCTCATTCATGAATTGACCGAAATTTTTCTTTTATTTTAAGAAAATTTTGTGGCACCAGTTTCAAAAAATGTGGTCAATGTTCAAACTGATTCAGGTTAGTAGTAAAATACATAGTATAAAAATACATTAATAAATGCATTTTTTTGTGTGATCCTCATAGGTATTTTTTGTTTTTCTAGTGCCGGGTACATCAAAAGAAGAACTTCCAAATACTGTTAAACCTCAAGAAGCTTCTAAAGGTATTTACCTATTGAATATTTCCTATTATACTAATTTTAATTTTGGATTCACATAGCTTTTATTATCACTAAAATTATATCATTATCAAATTTTATTTTGTAGAAATAAAAGTTATGAATTTGTCATTTATTATAATTTATTATAATTTATTTTAATTTATCATTAATTTTTTTTTTTAATTTCCAGATGAAGCCTACAAAAGACAAGTACTAAGGATGCTGTCGATTCTGAATTATAAGATGGACCAAATGGCGGAAGATTTAAATAATCTTAAGATGCATAATATTATGGAAAAAGAGGTTCCCACAATGGAATCTTTATTTGAAAAATTTGAGTTGCCCTTAAATTCAATGGAAGAACTTCATAATTTAGAAATTTATTTAGGGAATGATGAAAAGAAAAAAAGAAGTTGTAAGTTATTGGAATAAATTTTAATATTAATATAAGTAGTAGTTCAATATAAACTAGCAGTTTTATTATTCTTTATTAATTTTTTAAGGTGACAGAACTTTCAAGATTTGGAGGAGCTAATCCTAAAATTATGATTAAAAGAATTATGGAAAAAGTTTTCTCTAACGAGTTGGCTGTGCAATATTCTTGGCTGGGATTAAAAAAAAAGAAAGTTTTTCTAATTTGATTATTTCCCAAATAATAATAAGTAAGGATTTTAAAATTTATGTAACATATAATATATATAATATTATTTATAACAAGTATTGAGAAAATAATATTATTTTGTTTTGAACAACTTTCTGCAATTTTTTTTCAGAATCAGTGATGGCACTTCACACAAGCACTACAGCATCTGATGTTGAAAGTGCTATTAAAATGTGGTTGGTTAAAGCCAAAGAAAGGATTCAAAAACAACAGCAAAAATAATATATATTTATGTTTTTTTTTTGTTAAATCTAATATAAAGTTTATACTTTTACATTGTATTCAAGTATTTTTGTTTCTCTTATGTTATTTTATATTGAAATTTTATGACTAATTATTTCAGTGATAAAATTTTTTAGTACAAAGTATATTGTATTAAGGCTCTCATATATAAGACTCTAATTTTCTAATATCTGAATGTATTTAATTTTAATTTTTTGTTTCATTATATTTGTCTATCAGTATTATATTTTATATAAGATAATAATATAATATATATATTAACTATATAATATAAAATCTATATTGTTTGTATCTATATCTTTTTTCTTTCATTACCTATACTCGCTCATCCAAATATTCATAGAATATCCTAAAAAGATTCTATCAAAATACGCAGAATGTTCTATAAAAGTTTATTTAATATCCAAAGAATATTCTCATAATATTTAAAGAATTATTAAAGAACTATTATGTGAAGTGATTTGAATATTCATAGAATATTCTATAGAATATTCATAGGACATTCACAATACGTGACTTTTTGTCTACTTCTAATGTTCCATTAAAGGTTCACAGAAACTCCGAAGTATCATGTAATAATATTCTAAGAATATTCAAACATTCTCCGATGTTATTCTATGAATGTTTATAGAACATACTTGTGCTGTCGCGGCATATATGTTATACTCTTTCCTGCAAAATTGCTTAACCCATATTTATAACACTTGTAGCATTGCTTAACCGTTGGGATGTATGGTCTTACTCTTATATTAGTCAGCCCTTCGTAAATACTTAATTGTTCTGGTAGTTCATTACCCTCAAAAGTCACGACTATATTCCTAGTATCTTTCCATTCATATACCTTTAACTCATTATTATATACACGTTTTCTTATATTTTCCGCACAGATAATCTTATTTTTATGATCCAATGCTTCGCCAAATCTTTGTAATGACATGTCCCAGTCTGAAATAACTCCTTTTCTTCTTACGATCCTTTCTATTATGTCAAACCATATATTTTGTTTATCGCGTGGAATACCTTTATAGAAATCCAAACATTTATTAGCATTCAGAATATTATCGTAATATAAATCTACTGCGTTAAAGCCTGATTTTACCACTTTTATTGGTCTCACTTTTGTTTCCATAACCTTATCTATAATACGTAGGAAATTCCTACCTCCCTTCGTAGAGCATTTCTTTGGATTAAGCTTAGCTGTAATAATTATATTTCCTCTATGACTTGATGCAAATCTGTTAACTTTTTCGATTTGTTCTAGACTCTTCTTTTCTGTTCCTTTTCCTTCTAACACTAATCTACCTTAAATTTTCACTAATCTGTTTACATTCCTAATAATCTTATCTTTATCAATTATGATATAATTATCACTATCATTTCCGTTATTTTTGATTGCATTAGACTCAATAATGGTTTCATTAGCAGCATATTTGGAAATTTCTTCTTTTGTTTTTCCTTCCGATAAACAAACCTCTGTCTCCATTTCGTCATTTTCTTCCTGATTTTTCTTCCTTAATACTAAATCTTTTTTAAAAGTACTTTGTTTTGCCGTTTTCTTACCCATTTTCTTTATTGCACCACTTCGTAATTCTTTATCTACTTTCCTTTTTCTTTCGTTACTGCAAACTAATGATTTTCTATAGTCTAACATGAATTTATCAAATTCTTGTACCTTTATATCTATTAACTGATTTACTATAACATTATCTTTCAGATCCTTCGTATTTATTTCCTGGGACTTCTTATCTAGTAGTATTCTTTATTCTATCGTTCCAGTGTACTCACCATTTCTTTCCTCAACTATATTACCTCTAACCTCATATTCCTCTTCGGCTAATTGCACTCTCCGATCCACCTTTAACAGGAACTACTGCTCCTCTCCTTATCTCTCTCTTCTAAATAGCTCTTAAAAGAGCTTTTTAAGTATACTTATTGTTAGTAGTATGCAAATATCTTTAATATTTAAAAATATGTTAATTAGGAAGCACTCTTTTAAGCCACCATCTATACCCCTCGCGTACACTCATATATTTGTCCTCTATAAATAAGATAAGAAAATATTCTATACATGACAGGATGTTTCCCAATGAGCATTATCGAGAGGATGAGCTCTTTAAGAGGACTTTTTAAAGACTTAATTAAATTTTCTTAGAAATGATATCAGTAAGTTATCTTTTTGTAAGATATCTTTCAGAAGAACTCTTTATGATATCTCTTCATAGATATCTCTAAAGTCTCTAGCAAGCGTGCCATTTAAGATATTTTACGAACACCGCACACATGCGCAAGCAACCCTGCCGAAAATGGTCGATTAAAACGGATTTTAAAAAATGTAATCCGAATCGATTGGGATTTCTGCACCGAAAATGCGGTATTAAAACCGATTAAAAATAGTCAAATCGAATTTAGTACGTTTCAGGCGGATTAATGTTGGGTGATATATATCCACCTCAATCCGAAATTATACGATTTCATAAAGTTATAATTAAACCTGTTTTAATGCAATTGTATTGGAATGTACCATAGTCAATCCATAGGTAAAAATAATCCCTTTTAATTAAAAATTGTATCATTTCGCAGATGAAAAGTAAATCGATTTTATGTAGTGTGAAGTCAGATTGCTGTTATCACAAGTCACAATCAATTATTGAATCGGTGTTTCTGCAATTGAAACGGACTCAGTTGTTAAAAACAAATATACGATTTCTCTGCAGAGAGTCCGCCTTATATCCCCGCTTGACCGCTTTCTACTTCCAGGTTGGCTCGCTCGACCTTCGCCGCGTAGCGGCGCCGCTCGGAACTACGCGCGGATGCGCGAGCGCGTGGGCCGCCAAGTTGCGGGTCGCACTATTGTATCGCGGATTGTGCTTAATGTGACGACCTACGGCAGCCACAATATCCATTCGATTATTCGTGTTTATTTGGATTGACAACAATATGGATTAGAATGTAATGATTTTAGATTGGAAATACTCCGCGAAAGCGATATTAAAACCGATTATAGTTCGTTCGGAATTAAAATCGATTACTTTTTAATCCGGGCGCGGATTGAACCGATTAAAACCGATTAAAACCGATTATATTTTAATCGGTTTTAATCGACCATTTTCGGCAGGGAACGTACGTGTGAACTAGAGACCCTGTGTTCTAGTGTGAACTGCGTGCCACTGTGTGCTCTGTATTTCAAAGAGATAGCATTTCTTTAATATTAACGTTTTTAAGATAATCTTTCTTTCTTAAATTATAAATGTCATTAAATATGTATTTGAGCATAAAATAGATTAATATTTTCATATATATTTTTGTTATTTCTATATCCAACCTAAGAAGTTGGGTTATGTCTTCAAAAAATGTGAAGGGCCTTTTTTAATTCATCGATTGATCAATCGCATGATGCACAAATGTAGCAAATACAGGACTTTGCTATATTTGCGCATCATGCGATTGATCAATCGATGAATTAAAAAACTCGCCCAAAAATATAATACCACAAATAGAACGGTTCTTAACGGTGACATTTGTTTGATATTTAAAATAAGTCAGATTGTGGAATTCTTTTAGATGTCAATTATATGATGTCTTTCTTTCCTCTAAAATCGACGCATTGGAGGACTTATTGATATCATAATATTATCATTTTGATGGTGTTTTCGGAAGTCCGACTCTTAAACTTGAGTACTTTATGAATTTCTTTTGATAACATATTGCTCACTGGGTTATATTCTATTCTATATATGTTTACTATCAGATATGTGTGTGTGTATTTTATACCTGATCGAACTATCCGCAAGTATCATGAAGAATTTTGCAGTTTTACTTTTTTATAAATGAAAGCGTACGCTATATAACACTGCACTCTTGCAAATTTAACCTATACCTGTCAAAAGCAGGTATGGATACGAGCAGTAACATCACGAAGTGCCGCTAGCGCTATCTTACGTTGAAGGCTCCAACCATACAAGATTCGCGCATGCGCATTGGGGACTTGCGTGAATGATGATGATGATGACGTGGACGTTTCTTACATGAAAATTTTCACATTGAGACTTTTGCATTCATATACCTCCGTTCACGATACATGTAGAAAAAAAATAAAGACACTTTTATTATATAATTTAAACCCAAGCTATCGATTAAGCTTATAAAAAATACGATCGGTTCAGCCGTTATTGAGGCCCAATAATCTAAAAGCTCCTATAATCTAACTCAATAGCCGACTCGCGTATAGATACCCGGAGTGCCTCGCTATTGCTACGCGTGACTTGGCGCGAGACACTACCGTGTCTCTTGATGTAACAGCCCAAGTAACAGAGTAACGTCAAAAGACGACATAATGACGTCTATTTTTGGTCTATAATGTCGGCGACTAATAATTGACGTTTAAAGGACCTCATTTCTTAGACTAGCCAAAGACGTAATTTTGAAAACGTCCTATGATCGTCTAAATAAAGTCCTTTTGTAACTAATATTGGGATTATATAGTTCATTTGCTTACCGCTATACGGCGCGCTATTCACTATCTATACCCGTATTCAAATTCTTGTCATGAGCGTATATAAAGCCTGCAAAATGCGGTTAATAACATTGTAATTACTTCTATTAGTTTAATTTCTGATATGATTCCCGTACCTGGGAATTCAGATATTGAACTGGTTTTTACAAAATCGGACAGATAAATATCCGATTTTCACTTATTCGGACAATTTCTGTCCGAATAAGCAAAAATCGTTCGTTATTATATCTACTAAAAATATAAAACAAAAATTAACTTCCATATAAATAAAATCTTTAATTTTATAAATTAAATTATTTAAATTTATCTATAAATTTGTGTTATTATATGTTATTACTGTAATTGGTCTTAATTTTGTCGTTAAACAAACGTCAGAAAATTTCGTCCTGTGGATGTGACATATCAACGTCATTTTCGGGTGTCATGAGACCTAACTTAGGACGTCTAATTGGTCATTTCGTGACCAAAATTTATCGTCATTGTACTATAGGAACTTATAGTATAGGAAGTGCAGTGAAAAAGAACAGACTCAACGGACCAGTCCATCCGAGAGCATTATTGTTACATGACTGTAACAATCATATAACATGTTACTTACGTGTTACATTAACATTATATAACTATAATTTATATGAGTAGGAAAATATTACTAACGTGTATATAATCTAGTACATTCGTGTTATATTGCGTGTTACATTTCGTTTCATTATGACAATATAACAATTATATACTCGTGTTTGCTGGGTTAATTGTATTTTTATGTTATATATTAATTTTATTACAGTTATGTTCTTAATGTATCAATAAAATAATATAATATTAACAATTTTAAATTATTTAAATATTATATTACATGAGTACGACTATTTTAACATATATTATATAACAACAGTAAATAGATGATATATAACAGTTTTATAATAAATATACAGGGTGGTCCATTTTAAAAGAGCCAGTCAAATATCTCGAAAAATATGGAGGATACGGAAAAACGTTTCAGACAAAAGTTGTTTGGTTCGAAGGGGGACAAAAGATGGTGCCATTGATGTGACCTTGGATAGTCATTTGAAGGTCACATGAAGGTCACTTTCAATTTCTTAAATGGAAACCCCTATTTTTTATTGCATATTCTTATAGCTTATGTCGAGAGCTTTCCAAAACACTATAATAAAGTATTTTTTCATTAGGTACTTTTTGAGTTATTTTATATTTTAATCTGACATATTTTGATAGAAAAAATAAAATATCTCGTAAAATATTTAGTTTTTGACAATCTTACCGTAATACTTTTATGTACAGAATAATGAGACAAATCAATTAGTGTAAAGAAAAAAACAAATAATTGTTTAAAAAAATACATTATAAATACATTATAAATAATTACATACTTTTTCTTAAAAACAATTATTTTTTTTTACTAATTGATTTGTCTCATAATTCTGTACATAAAAGTATTACAGTAAGATTATCGAGAACTAAATATTTTACGAGATATTTTATTTTTTCTATCAAAATATGTCAGATTAAAATATAAAATAACTCAAAAGGTACATAATGAAAAAATACTTTATTATAGTGTTTTGGAAAGCTCTCGACATAAGCTATAAGAATATGCAATAAAAAATAGGGGTTTCCATTTAAGAAATTAAAAGTGACCTTCATGTGACCTTCAAATGACTATCCAAGGTCACATCAATGGCACCATATTATGTCCCCCTTCGAACCAAACAACTTTTGTCTGAAACGTTTTTCCGTATCTTCCATATTTTTCGAGATATTTGACTGGCTCTTTTAATATGGACCACCCTGTATAACAGCTGTTATTTTAATTTTATTATTCTAATGTTATATAACTGTTATAATTTGTGTTTGCTAGTATATTATATACCCTGCCGAAAATGGTCGAATAAAACGGATTAAAAAAAATGTAATCCGAATCGATCGGAATTTCTGCACCGAAAATGCAGTATTAAAACCGATTGAAAATAGTCAAATCGAATTTAGTACGCTTCAGGCGAGGTTAATGTTGGACCCACCTCAATGCACTCCACCTCAATGCGAAATTATACGATTTCATAAAGTTATAATTAAACTTGTTTTAATGCAATTGAATTGGAATTTATCATAGTCAATCCATAGGTAAAAATAATCCCTTTTAATAAAAAGTTTTATCATTTCGCAGATGGAAAGTAAATTGATTTTATGTAGTGTGAAGTCGGATTTGCTGTTATCATGAGTTACAATCAATTATTGGATCAGTGTTTCTGCAATTGAAACTCAGTTGTTAAAAACAAATATAAGATTTCTCCGCAGAGGGTCCGCCTTATATCCCCGCTTGACCGCTTTCTACTTCCAGGTTGGCTCGCTCGACCTTCGCCGCGTAGCGGCGCCGCCCGGAACTACGCGCGGACGCGCGAGCGCGTGGGCCGCCAAGTTGCGGGTCGCACTATTGTATCGCGGATTGTGCTTAATGTGACGACCTACGGCAGCCACAATATCCATTCGATTATTCGTGTTTATTTGGATTGACAACAATATGGATTAGAATGTAATGATTTTAGATTGGAAATAATCCGCGAAAGCGATATTAATACCGATTATAGTTCGTTCGAAATTAAAATCGATTACTTTTTAATCCGGGCGCGGATTGAACCGATTAAAACCGATTAAAACGAATTATGTTTTAATCGGTTTTAATCGACTATTTTCGGCAGGGATGTTACTAAAATGTTATATGATTGTTACAGTCATGTAATAGTCCATCCAAGTAGCAAACTGACGTCACAATGACAGTAAATTTTGGTCACAAGATGACCAATTAGACAATCTAAGTTAGATCTCATGAGACCCGAAAATGTCTCGTCGATATGTCACATCCACGAGACGTCATTTTATGACGTTTGTTTGACGGCAAAACTAAGACCAATTACAGTAATAACCCAGTTAGCCAAGTCTGTTCTAACAGATTTTGGCAAGGCCTGCTACAAATTATTGTCAGCAAAAAGGCTACGAATTGGGTACAAAAGTTGTTATTACCGATTAAGCTGGCAGATTGACGGCAAAAATTGAGCAAAGGTTGCCGACTGACAGACTGGCATCAGATTGTCGGCACGAACTGAGCAAGATCTGGCGTGCACAATCTAATGGCATATTGGCAGCAAAAACCAAGCAGAATATGACAAAGTATTACAAAATTCTATTATTTGAAATAGTATAGTTCAGTCGTTTACCGCTATGCGGCGTGTTATTCATATCTATACTCGTATTCAAGTTTTTGTCATGAGTGTATATAAAGCCTGCAAAATGTGACTAATAATATTGTAATATATCTATCTCTATCAGTTCAATTTTTGACACGATGCCTATACAGGATAATTCAAATATTGAACTGATTTTTGGAAAATCGAACAAATAATTGTTCGATTTTTACTAATTCGGGCAATTCCTCTCCAAAAAAATCTTTAATTTTATAAATCAAATTATTTAAATTTATATGTTTTAACATATTAATATGTATTATTATATATTAATACTGTAACTGATCTAATTTTTGTCGTCGAAAATTGCCGTAGATCTGCTGGGCATTTGGCGCAAATTTGTTGTCGGTCTGCGGTTGACAAACCTGCTCTCGATTTGTTGCGTCAATCTGTCGTCGCACTGCTAGTGACAGATCTGCTCTGGTGTTGTACCCAATTTGTCATCAGGATATGATTTCAACTTTTGGTTGCAATTGGGGCGCACTCGAGGACACAGTAGGCCCTGAATTTGGCAGCCTCGTTCCACAGGGAATTGTTTGCCGTTTGTTAACAATCCGCAAGCAAATGGTTAGCTGGGAATATAACACATATTAATGTGATATATATTATAGGTAAATTTAAATAATTTAATTTATAAAATTAAAGATTTTATTTATATGGAAGTTAATTTCTGTTTTATATTTTAAGCAGATAATAACAAACAATTTTTATTTATTCGGATAAAAATTGTCCGAATAAATTAAAATCGGATATTATCTGTCCGATTTTCCAAAAATTAGTTCAATATCTGAATTTCCTGGTACGGGAATCGTATCAGAAATTGAACTGATAAAAATAATTACAATTTTATTAGCCGCATTTTTGCAGGCTTTATATACGCTCATGACAAGAATTTGAATACGGGTATAGATAGTGAATAGCGCGCCGTATAGCGGTAAGCAAATGAACTATAATCCCAATATTAGTTACAAAAGGACTTTATTTGGACGATCATAGGACGTTTTCAAAATTACGTCTTTGGCTAGTCTAAGAAATGAGGTCTTTTAAACGTCAATTATTAGTCGCCGACATTATAGACCAAAAATAGACGTCATTATGTCGTCTTTTGACGTTACTCTGTTACTTGGGCAGTTACATTACATATTACTCCCATGTTACATAGCAGTTATATTCTGATGTTATATTGCATAAATAAAAGACAGTTATATAATCCCAATATAAATTAGGTATAACAACTGTTACATTACATGTTACTCCCATGTTACATAGCAGTTATATTCTGGTGTTATATTGCTTAAATAAGAGATAGTTATATAATCTCAATATAAATTAGGTATAACAACCGTTACATTATATGTTATTCCCATGTTATATAGCAGTTATATTCTGTGTTTGCTGGGTATAAAGGAAAAAGCTGTGAAAGTTAATGGGCTTCTTAGATATTGTAATGGCATCACTAAAGGGATGGAGGTCAATACAGCTGTAATGCTGTATAAAAGCCTGGTAAGATCCACAATAGATCATGGCTCGTATATATTTTATCCTCAGAATGCTAATAATAATTTGAAAGTTGAAAGAGCGCAGTTTTTAGGGTTAAGAACGGCGCTAGGATTTAGAAACAGTACGCCTAACAACGTTCTGTTGGGAGAGGCAAAAGTGATGTCAATTAAGGACAGAGCAACATATTTAGCGAGAAATTTTATGATAAAAACTATGGCATATGGAGATGAAGATTTGAAAAGCAATTGAAAAACTTAACAAGGAAGAACTATTACAGAGTGTACGTACTCCAAAAAAAAAACCTATGATTATTACAGAAGCGTGGAATAGAGTGAAAGAAGACAAGGAAAAAATAAGGAGTAGAAGAAAATATGGAGTTTTTCTTATAGATTACTGGGTCATTACCAAGGATTTATATATTGATATATACACTGGAAAGAGATATAATAATGGACTAAATGAAGCACAACTTTTGGAAGAAGTTAAAAAAATCTTTAAACTAGAAGAAAATACAACGGAAATACCCTGCCGAAAATGGTCGATTAAAATCGATTTAAAAAAATGTAATCCGGATCGATCGGGATTTCTGCACCGAAAATGCGGTATTAAAACCGATTGAAAATAGTCAAATCGAATTTAGTACGCTTCAGGCGGGTTAATGTTGAGTGATATACATCCACCTCAATCCGAAGTTATTATACGATTTCATAAGTTATAATTAAACCTGTTTTAATGCAATTGAATTGAAATTTACCATAATCAATCCATAGGTAAAAATAATCCCTTTTAATAAAAAATTCCATCATTTCGCAGATGAAAAGTGAATCGATTTTATGTAGTGTGAAATCGGATTTGCTGTTATCATGAGTCACAATCAATTATTAAATCGGTGTTTCTGCAATTGAAACGGACTCAGTTGTTAAAAAAAAATATACGATTTCTCCGCAGGGGGTCCGCCTTATATCCCCGCTTGACCGCTTTCTACTTCCAGGTTGGCTCGCTCGACCTTCGCCGTGTAGCGGCGCCGCCCGGAACTACGCGCGGACGCGCGAGCGCGTGGGCCGCCAAGTTGCGGGTCGCGCTACTGTGTCGCGGATTGTGCTTTAATGTGACGACCTACGGCAGCCACAATATCCATTCGATTCTTCGTGTTTATTTGGATTGACAACGATATGGATTAGAATGTAATGATTTCAGATTGGAAATAATCTGCGAAAGCGATATTAAAAACGATTATAGTTCGTTCCGAATTAAAATCGATTACTTTTTAATCCGGGCGCGGATTGAACCGATTAAAACTGATTAAAACCGATTAAAACGGATTATGTTTTAATCGGTTTTAATCGACCATTTTCGGCAGGGTATATACAGATGGATCAAGATCAGAAGATAGCTTATCTACAGGTGGTTCTTTTTATATTCCAGAGATAGAAATGGGCTATATGATGAGTCTTAACAAAGAATGCTCCAACTTCACAGCAGAAGCATGTGCCGTGGCAAAAGCCTTGCAATTTATGAAGAACCATAAATGGAAGAAAGACATTATAATTTATACAGACTCTTTAAGTGTTCTAAAATCATTATTAAATAATAAAATAAGTGCGTATATGAATACGTATGTATTAGAAATCAGACAAAGATATTTTGAATTACAAGACATAATCAGTAGAGGAGAAAAAAAAATAATATTGTGTTGGATTCCTGCTCACCAAGGTATAACAGGAAACGAAAAAGCTGATGAACTTGCAAAGGAAGCTTCGAGAGATGCTCACCATGAAGAATTAGAAGTTCCAATAGGGGATTTTAGAAGAGGATATAGAGAAGAAATGTTTAAGAATACTATCAAAGTAATTAAAGAACAAGGTAGATTCAAAGCTATACAGTACTTTACAAGTTATTTTAAAGAGAAAGAACATAAACCATGGTTTCACGGAATAAACGAGTCTAGAAAGTTTGTAACATGGATTAACAGATTAAGGTCGAATCATTATAATTTGAATGAATCCCTCGCAAGAAAAGGATATATCGAATCCGCCAGATGTAGCTGCGGTTATGAAAAGGAAGATATTAACCATTTTGTATTCCAGTGTAGCTTATATGACGATATAAGAATTAACCTAAACCTCAACCAAGAATTAAATAAAATAGGAGCCAGCAGACCTGATTGTATTTGGAATTGGCTAAAAAAAGAAGAACTAAGAACTTTAAAGATAGTATATAACTTTATTATGAAAACAGGAAGAATAATCTAGTAAATAAAAAAGAGATTAAAAAAGAAAAAGTCTAGATGTAAATGTGTGCGAGATAACTCTAAAAGTTGGAAGCACTCTCTAGCCAAAAAAAAAAAAAAATTATTTATAGAGACAAATAAAATATTGCAAAAGTAATTTATGCTATGTGTAAAAATAAAACATAACATTGCATTACATATAAAAATATTCTATATTTATGATAAGAAAGAGATGTATGTATTTTATAATATGTTTATTATAAGATCCCAGCAAACACAGATACATAACTGTAACATTGCCATAATAAAACGGAATGTAACAAGTAATATAACGTATTTGTTACATGTAACATTCACGTTAGTTGTAATTTCCCACTCATACAAAATTGCAGTTATATAACATGAATATAACATGTTACTAAAATCTTATATGATTGTTACAATCATGTAATAGTCCACCCAAGTAGCAAACTGACGTCAAAATGACAGTAAATTTTGGTCACAAAATGACCAATTAAATATCCTAAGTTAGGTGTCATGAGACCCGAAAATGTCTCGTCGATATATCACATCCACGAGACGTCATTTTATGACGTTTGTTTGACGGCAAAACTAATATCAATTACAGTAATAATATAACACATATTAATGTGATATATATTATTGGTAAATTTAAATAATTTAATTTATAAAATTAAAGATTTTATTTATATGGATATTAATTTCTGTTTTATATTTTAAGCAGATAATAACAAACGATTTTCACTTATTCGGATAGAAATTGTCCAAATAAATTAAAATCGGATATTATCTGTCCGATTTTTCAAAAATCAGTTCAATATCTGAATTTCCTGGTACGGGAATCGTATCAGAAATTGAACTGATAAAAATAATTACAATGTTATTAGCCGCATTTTGCAGGCTTTATATACGTTCATGACAAAAATTTGAATACGGGTATAGATAGTGAATAGCGCGCCGCATAGCGGTAAGCAAATGAACTATAATCCCAATATTAGTTACAAAAGGACTTTATTTGGACGAACATAGGACGTCTTCAAAATTACGTCTTTGGCTAGTCTAAGAAATGAGGTCTTTTAAACGTCAATTATTAGTCTCCGACATTATAGACCAAAAATAGACGTCATTATGTCGTCTTTTGACATTACTCTGTTACTTGGGCTGTTACATTACATATATTACTCCCACGTTACATAGCAGTTATATTCTGGTGTTATATTGCATAAATAAGGGACAGTTATATAATCCCAATATAAATTAGGTATAACAACTGTTACATTACATGTTACTCCCATGTTACATAGCAGTTATATTCTGGTGTTATATTGCTTAAATAAGAGATAGTTATATAATCCCAATATAAATTAGGTATAATAACCGTTACATTACATGTTATTCCCATGTTATATAGCAGTTATATTCTGTGTTTGCTGGGAAATTGGCAAATTAGAGCCAGCGCGGGAGGTAGTGCGCATACTTTATTAATTCCGACTTTAATAATTTATAACATTACATGAACGTTTCAGTCCTTATTTTGGACCCTCGTCATGTAAAAATAAATAACCTAATCTTACAAACATCAACGAAGCGCAGTTATCAAAGTGACAGGAAACACGCAAATTCAATCGGTTACAGAGTTATGCCTAAACCATATCCGTTGGTTGGTCATTGTCGAGGTCAAATAGGTAGAGAGTCGTCTTTGTTCAATTAACCGATCGCCTCCAACACCGGTTGCCAGACCAAGAAGTAAGTGGAGATCTGATCCGTCAGAATTATATGGATGTGTATAACATTTTGTGAGTACTTTCCGGAATTGGCAAGGAAAGGACAAACAAAGTTACATAGATCGGAGAGCTCTAACGGCTCGCCAAAATCCAAACAATCGGCTATTAGAGATTAAAAACAATGGATTGAATAACTGAATAAATAAATGAAAAATATATGTCATAAAAAGATAATAAAATAAAGAATATGTATGATAATAAATAAAATTTGAATACAAATTGTCGTAAAAAGATAATAAATAATTGATAAAAATAAATAAAACTAAAAGAGTTCAAATTTAAATAATCCATTAAAAATTATACGATTTATGTCATGTTTGGTATCATTTTAATCGCAAGAATCTTATTAATCCATTATATTTATATTCATACTAATAAAATCCAAAATGTAAGTTTCAGTTTTTATTTTATAAAATGTTTATATTTTGTACATAAGGAAAGATCACCGATGCTGAAGAATCGACAAAAGCCAGAGCAAGAAAGAATGAAGGAGCAAGCGAGATGACAAACATCAAAGAGTTCCGAAATCTCGCTCGCCAGGCTCCCTTTATCTGTAATCTTTGACGTATATATGTCATCTTATTATAGAAAATAAAATCACTGTATTTCGCATTTTATATATCTGAAAATAATTGTAATGGATTAATAACATTTTTGCGATTAAAATGACACTAAATATGACATAAATCGGATTATTTTTAATGAAATAAGTAATCATAATTTTAATTACATAATTGATTAAAAATTATCCGATTTATATCGTGTTTGGTAGTGTTACGTCCGGCGGACTCCACGATTCTTTTCTTTCATCGTAAATAGAGATTAGCGGTATCTTAAGAGCGCATTACGCCTTGAAATAAACAAATGGAAACTGAAAGGCGAGACAAACTTTTCGGAAACAAAAATTGAAAGGATATATGATACAAACAGGAAACTAGAGCATATCTGATCTAAGAAATAAGCAAATTAATCAACCACTAAAAGCTTGGGTGACAAATTCTCTTACTAATCTAAATTATGGTTGACAGCTCTCGTAATAAACAATTTCGGTACCAGGAATCTAAATAAAAACCGAAACGGACATTAAAAATGATATCATATGTGCTCGCCTGACAGATCTCCGTTACACGATATCTACCTAAGATAAAACTTAAGTAGATAATAAAAGGCATAACTCTCACTCAAATTGCAACAACTCTCCATTGGGCGAAAGCTAATTCTATAAACAAAAGCGTTCACCAATACCTAAGGTTCTAACACCTCCTATGCTAAAGGGCAACGCCTCCCAGCAACATCGGAGGGCGTGAATAAAAAATTCAATTCGCGAAAAATATTAACGAAATCAATGGAGAGGAGGAGCAAAGAGCTTAATATACTCCGAACCTTTCCTCGCGGCTCATTCATCATCCAGTTTTCAGTTTTCATCATTCAGTTTTCAGTTTTCAGATTCAGTTTTCAGTATTCAGATTCAGTTTCAATTCAGTTTCAATTCAGTTTCAGTTCAGTTCAGTTCATTAGACAGTTCAGATCTTTACATTTACAGTTCCGTTTAATTACAGTATATTACAGTTTCAGTTCATTAGTCAGTCAGTTAGTTCACATTTATTACAATTACGTATTTATAATTACTTCGACACCAATTCTTAAAATTTTATACAAACTCTAAGTGTTTCGAAACCGCGTTGTTTGGTGCAAGAATTTAGACACTCAGTGCAAATCTAGAAGATCTTGTGCCAAGCGACTGCAGCGGCGATTGCGAGCCGCATTCCAATCACCCAGGTCGAGTCGATTCATCGAAACTCCTCTCGCCCTTAGGAGCCTTCCATTATCTGATTTTTTTTGTTACCAACGCACTCGATAAGTAGTAAGTGTTTTGAATGTTCTCAACTCTATTTCCTTTTTCTTTCACATTTGTACATTTGAAATAATTCTTGGATTATTAATTATAATAAATCAATTAATAACTTCAATCATTTACGTTTCAATCTTAACTAACTTCCCTATTCGGACTTCTCTTCTTTAGTTCTTTTAACCCCTTCTCTGAAATATTACCTTGGATCTCCTCTTTCTTTATATTACCTGTCATCAAGGGTCACCTGTATTTAACAGAGCGACTCGTGATATTCTTCCGTCGCCAAGAGTCACCTGTACTTTACAGCGCGACTCGCGGTTTCCTATCTATTGTTAAGGGTCACCTGTATTTTACAGAGCGACTTGCAACTTCTTACCTGTCATCAAGGGTCACCTGTATTTAACAGAGCGACTCGTGATATTCTTCCGTCGCCAAGGGTCACCTGTACTTTACAGCGCGACTCGCAGTTTCTTATCTATTGTTAAGGGTCACCTGTATTTTACAGAGCGACTCGCAACTTCCTACCTGTCATCAAGAGTCACCTGTATTTAACAGAGCGACTCGTGATATTCTTTCGTCGCCAAGGGCCACCTGTACCTTACAGAGCGACTCGCGATTTCTAGTTTGTCACCAGGGATCACCTGCATTCAGCAGAGCGATCCGTGATTTCACTTGTCACATTCAGTCAAATCTTTCCTTCTTTTATTTTTATTATTTTTAAAATATATATATATATATATATATATGTATATATATATATATGTATATATATTCTTCTTACAAGGATAAATGTATAAACTTTCTTTCCTTTCTTTCTGGATCTAAGAGTTTTTATTAATCAAATAAAGAAAAAACTACAAGAATTATTTCTCAAATTAGAGATTTTCTAGCGACTATATAGCGACATAGCGTCTACAATATATTATTATTCATCATTATTCTTTCCTTAGTGGAAAGACAAAAACGGTCATCGCGAGCTGCTATCAAATGTTCGCGGAATCGTCGGAATAGGCGGTTACGGAAAGAATTGGCTCGGGCTCAAGCAAAACCTATTAACATTACTGTTAAGGGCGTAGAAAAAACTAATATTAAAATAAAAATCACACACAACACACGCACACCAGACAGTCCTCCTCACGTACCAGAACCAACCCCTTCTCCCGAACCTGGCCCGTCAGGATCCCCAGCACCCTCAACTATCATCCTTAGTGATTCCCCCCTCTCGTCTCCTGTCCGTCCAGAATCCTTCCATCCGGACGAACCCGGAAGCTCTTATGAACAACCACCCGACAGCGAAATTGAGGGTGGACCCCGAGAACGGGATTTTGCCGGTTTCTCCGATAACCAGAGCAATTCGGAGGGAGAACCCCGCGACTCCAGAAACGGACCATCTCACCTTGGAGAGGGATCTAGAGCTTACGAGCAAGGGCTGACCGAAGAGCAATTTCGCCTTTGGGTCCTGGACCGATTTCCTCCCCTGACTCAACCGCTACCTGAAGGAGTATTCTGCATAGGGCCGGACCAGGTAGACAACGCGGAGTTGCGAGGAGCGTTGGAGAGAGGTCTTCCAGACGCTATCATCCCGTGGTTCGTCCCAGGGCGATTATTCCCTGTCGCCGTCCCCATAGAAATCCTGAGAAGAAGATTCCCCCCTTCCACCGTCCATCTCGAAGAAATTCCCTAACATCCCTTTATTCCGCCATAAATACAGATTATTATTATTACTACCAGAAAATTTTTGTAGATCCAATCAGAGCTATAAGATTAATATTAGACTGTTCCCGCACCGTTCTGATTGATGACCCCCGTACTTATGTAACGCGACACACACATACACATACACAAACATACATCTTAAGAAAAAATAAGTTAGTATATAAAATTATATATACAGGGTGGTCCTCGTAACGGTCGCCACGATTTTTAAGGCACTTACAATAATCTGACATAAAAAAGTCATAAACAGAGATTTATCAGTTTCTAACCGGCAACAAATTGCAATAATAAAAATTGACCAAACATTTTTTTTTCCATAAAAAAGCAAGGTCACCTTCAATTTTTTAAATGGAACTGCCTACTTTTTATTGCATATTCTTGTAGCTTATCTCAAGAGCTTTTCAAAACACTATAATAAAGTATTTTTTCATTAAGTACTTTTTGAGTTATTTTATATTTTAATCTGACATATTTTGATATAAAAATTAAAATATCTCGTAAAATATTTAGTTTTCGATAATTTTACCGTAACACTTTTATGTACAAAATAATGAGACAAATCAATTAGTTTAAAAAAAAACGGATAATTGTTTAAAAAAATACATTATAAATAATTACATACTTTCTTAAAAACAATTATTTTTTTTTTACTAATTGATTTGTCTCATTATTCTGTAGATAAAAGTATTACGGTAAGATTATCGAAAATTAAATATTTTACGAGATATTTTATTTTTTATATCAAAATATGTCAGAATAAAATATAAAATAACTCAAAAAGTACTTAATGAAAAAATACTTTATTATAGTGTTTTGAAAAACTCTCGAGATAAGCTACAAGAATATACAATAAAAAATAGGCAGATCCATTTAAAAAATTGAAGGTGACCTTGCTTTTTTATGGAAAAAAAAATGTTTGGTCAATTTTTATTATTGCAATTTGTTGCCGGTTAGAAACTGATAAATCTCTGTTTATGACTTTTTTATGTCAGATTATTGTAAGTGCCTTAAAAATCGTGGCGACCGTTACGAGGACCACCCTGTATATATATCAATTATAATTATTAACAATAAGAACATAATATGAGGTAAAGACAGAAAAAGATTTATAATCTATTAAAGTTAACTTTCCTTTTAAATTCAAAATTTTCTTTTTATGAATAAATTAGAGTTTTAATATTTAACATCGTGAACGTTTCTTTTTAACCCGACCTCCTTCCTGTCGCACGAAATCGCATGAGATCCCGTCCCGGGTAATAAGGATTCAGTTCCTTTACCAGAAAAGGGACCGCCGAGCGAACGGCCCTTTCGATAGAGTAAGAGCGACCCTTAAGGTCGTTGACCTATCTGGGGCCCTGGTCTGTTCACTCGACCCTAGGACACGCATCGTCTAGCGTGTGTCTAAGAGAAAACTAGGTTACGCCCTCCAGCTGACTTTCTTTTCATTCGAGTCTGGACGTAACAGTATCATTTTAATCGGTAAAATATCATTAATTCATTGTAATTATTTTCGGATCAATAAGCGCGAAAAACAAAAATTTTACAGTAACGATATATAACGCGAGAGATTATAGATAAAGCGAGCCTCGCGAGCGAAACTTCGGAAGTCTTTCATGTTAGCTATCTCGCTTGCTCCTCATTCGCTCTCTCTCTCTCTCTCTCTCTCTCTCTCTCTCTCTCTCTCTCTCTCTCTCTCTTTCTCTGCTCGTTCATTATTGTATTCTTTTATTCCCATTATTATATTCTTTTATTTGCTCAACTTTTATTCTTTCTATTCTCGTCTCCCTACATGAAAATAAATAAATTTATTTATTTATTTATATTTTATAAAGCATAAATGAGATACACAACAATAAGTTATTTTCTTTTTCTATTTAACTATAATTAAATACAACACATGTACATACAAAAATACACATAATTAAATTATTTTTTCTATTTATAAGATACACAATATCTCATTTATACTCTATAAAATAAAGATGAATAAATTAATGATTAAGTTAATAATTATTATTATGTAGAAAGACGAGAATAAAAAGAATAAAAGTCGAATAAATAAGAGAATATAATAATGGGAAAGAAAGAATACAATAAAGAACGAACAGAGAAAGAGAAAGAGAAAGAGAGAGAGAGAGAGCAGCGTGAATGAACGTGTAAACGAATATGCGAGGAGCATGATATATATATATATATATATATATGTATATATATATATATATATATACATATACATATAATCTTTATGATAATTCATTATTATTTACAGTTATATTTAGTAATTTATAAATGAGAAAAGAAAATTTGATATATTTTATCCTCTTATGTTACCAAACATTTGCATATTTATATAAGCTTGCCTATATTTATAGAAAATAAACTTTTTCCAAAGCAAAAATTTAGAAATTTGATTTTTGTCGTAAAATATTTATAAATAATGCTTTTATGTATCGAATTAATTTTAATCAATATGAAAATAATTTTTTTATTTGGTTAGAGAATATTTGTTTATAAAGATGCGCATTTGTTTTTATTATTACGCGATATTTGTAGCATGCATGTATGTAAGTATATATGTATGTATCAGGGAATAAGTCGACTGTACCATGCACACACACATGCAGGCAGGCACACGCGATCATATCAGTGCGCGGCAGATACTTAGTCTCAGTCGCGCGTGTTGTGTACATACGCGTTGAATTTAAAAAACGGGTGTTGTGTGTTGTGGTTTTAACAGTGTGTCCACATAATGGGACAAAAATATTCGAAAATTTTCGAGAGATGCTTGCCCCTCTTTGCCCGCAGACTTTCTTTAAAAAGAATAAGAGTCAAAAGATTAGTATATTTATATACCATAATTTTAGAAGGAATTGTTTTAATGTATACTATATACTAATATGTTGCTAGATATTATTTAATTTTATTTCCGTGCAGTCTACACAAAAATATAAATATGATAATGTAATATTATATAAAAATATAATATTCCAAATTTTTTTTTTTTAATTATATCTTTAAAACAATTCCTAAATAGAAAACAACATAAAGACTTTTGTATAAAAAATTATAACATAAAATTGATCTTCAAATAGAATTTAGAATGACTACTCTATACACATAAATATACACATTATATATGATGCACATAGTATGTAATACTCATATAGTATTTTTGTTATAAATAAATGGACAGATATAGGCAAAAAAAAAGAAAGAGGAAGAGAGAAAGAGAGAGAGAGAGAGAGAGAGAGAGAATAGGAATGAGTAAGCGAGGGAATGGCTGTAAAACGATATATCGATTGATAATTCACATCAGTCACTAAACATTAGTGAGCATAAAGTATTGCTACGGAGAAATATATAACTATTTCCTTCTTTTTCTTACTTTTGGCACTTGTACACACTTGCTCAGTTACACTCATATCTTCTTTCTATCTTTGCCCATTCTTCTCTGTCCATCTCTTTCTTATCCGAGCATACTATATGTGTGTTATATATTATCTGTGTGTATATGTTTGTGTATATGTAATAGTAACTTTAAATTTATTAAAATATCATTAATCTCTTGCTTATTTGTATATTTCACTGAAAATTGATTATATTTATTTTGCAATAGTAGTTGTGTTACAGTAGTTAGTTAGCCAGAGGCGATCAATTCGTGAGCTGGTTGTTGAAAGAAATATTTCCCACCAAATGCGTTTTGCATGTGCGCTTTGGTTGAAGAATATATCCCAGAAGCGATCAATTCGTGAAATTGGTTGTCGAACGAAATATTTCCCACCAAAAACGTTTTGCATATACGCTTTGGTTGAAGAATGTATCCCAGAAGCGATCAATTCGTGAACTGGTTGTCGAAAGAAATATTTCCCACCAAATGCGTTTTGCATGTGCGCTTTGGTTGAAGAATATATCCCAGAAGCGATCAATTCGTGAACTGGTTGTCGAACGAAATATTTCCCATCAAAAACGTTTTGCATGTACGCTTTGGTTGAAGAATGTATCCCAGAAGCGATCAATTTGTGAATTGGTTGTCGAAAGAAATATTTCCCACCAAATGCGTTTTGCATGTGCGCTTTGGTTGAAGAATATATCCCAGAAGCGATCAATTCGTGAACTGGTTGTCGAACGAAATATTTCCCACCAAAAACGTTTTGCATGTACGCTTTGGTTGAAGAATGTATCCCAGAAGCGATCAATTCATGAACTGGTTGTCGAACGAAATATTTCCCACCAAAAACGTTTTGCATGTACGCTTTGGTTGAAGAATGTATCCCAGAAGCGATCAATTCGTGAATTGGTTGTCGAAAGAAATATTTCCCACCAAATGCGTTTTGCATGTACGCTCTGGTTATTAAAAAAATATTTTATCCCAGAGGCGATTTTTATTCGTGTGCTGGTTGTTTTAAAAAATATTTTATTCCGGAAGCGGTTTGCATGTGCGATCTGGTTATTAAAAAAATATTTTATCCCAGAGGCGATTTTTATTCGTGTGCTGGATGCTTTAAAAAATATTTCATATCATATGCGGTTTGTGCATGAATATTCTGGTTATTAAAAAATAGTTATTCCAGAAGAAATTTAAAGAAATTTCCGTTTTTAAAAGACTTAGTGTGCAATATCTGGTATTCCTTCATATGATTGCAACCAATCATATATAGTAATAAAAGCTTACAAATTATTGGAAGGAATTATTATTGTGATTACTGGCGATGTATTTTTTCTTTTTTTGATGGCACCAAATTTCACGTATATAATAGTCTATCAGGCTATGTATATACAAGTTGGTAGCTAATGAGAAAAAATATATACATCTTCGTTATTAGGAGGCAATCCTTATGAGAAAAAATACTCCAAGGATGTAAAGCGTATGAGGAAACGGTCGTGTAATATTATAGCAAGCAACAAACTGCTGCCTTTTTTAAAATGATAAGAAATTATGATTAAAAAAAATCTATCCTGATACTCGTAACAATATCGGCCAGAAAAAAGATGCCTCAATCTCGCTTGCAAATTATAATCGCAGATATGAAAATAATAAATAAAATATTTTGGTTGCGTTCTCACGAAAATGGGCGATGGAGGAGGCCTTTCTATATTATAAATATCCAAAATATTGTAACAATCATAAAATTTTGTTGCAATGTTTTGCGGACAGAGAATTTATGTGTTTGCATTTATAAATATTTATATTAATATTTATATAAATGTAAATTTTAATATGTGCATACTTATGTCATAAGAATATATAAACATTCACATTTATAGTGAAGAAGTTTATATATTACTCATTAGTCCTCAATCATATCGATTATACCGATATACTGTCGATGATAAAGATTTATCATCATATTCAAAATTATATGTATAATATATTTTCATACATATATAATATATTTTAGTTCAATTTTCTCGAACTGTACTGCATAAATTGTAACCCAGCAAACCAAGATATGATTGTTATACACATATAACATGTACATAATAAGTGCACATGTTACATCTATGTTATATAGCAGATATATTCGATGTTTGCTGGGTATATGTATCATATATATATATATGCCATATAACATAGATGTAACATATATATATATATATATATATATATATATATATATATATATGTTACATCTATATGATGTATATATGTATACATATATCTACATTATGATAAAATCAAAAAAGATAATATGAGCAATATTATAAATTTGTATTCAAAATATGTACGCGACACAAACAGATATCTGTGTAAAGTCGTTGCTTCTACGAGACGATAGAACAGAAATAGAGTAGAAATCCAACATATTTTCTGTCTCTACATATTTAACACAATGCGAAAAGCTTGTATTTTATTGCTCTTTCCAAAGTATGCACATATCCTTGACAATTACTCTACATAATGATATCGGTAATGTAACTATAAAGCGTTGGTAATATACCGACACTTTTAGTTACGTTTAGATGAGGGCGCTAACCCGTCGGAGTTCGCCCGTCGCTCCGGCATCCTCTTAAGCATCAGACCCCCAACGGGGGCCCCCAAACAACTACCGAATCGACACTTACGAGAACCATATATAGTATCAGACTAGAGATACGTATTATTCTGTATAGTCATAATCAGATGGGTTATCCGCGTCTTCTTTGGTAAGAATTCTCTGTATACAATTTTAATCATTTATTTAACACTCCCAATAACAAGTTGTGAAGCAGAAAGAGGTTCCTCTAAATTATCTTTTATAAAATATAAATACAGATCTAAAAAGAGAGATAAAATTATTTATTAATTCTTTCAGAAAGTGACATCACAAGATCTGTTACTTATGACGAAGCCATAAAAGTATATATAAACGTGAAATGTAAAAAAAAAAATTTTTTAAACTTTTGTTCTGAAATGCTTTTGTCTTTTACATTTATGTTTTGTTTTATATCTATGTCAATTATATTTATTAATTTAATTTGTTTCTGTAAAACGTTAATGTTTCTGTAAATCGTTTATAGTTTTCATAAATATCATTTATTATGAATATATTTTATTTGAATTGTATATTTATTAATGTTTAAATGTTATCATAAACTGTTATCTAGATAGAATAGAAAATTATAATGATGTCAAAATAACGAGAAAACGATAAATTATGATAGAAAAGTTAGTTTTTATAGTAAATTTTTCGTCGTTTTTTGACGTCATTGCAATTTTCTATTCTGTCTGGAAAAAGGGCCTCTGAAATAGTATTAGCATCAGGCCCCGAAAAGTCACCATCCGCCCCTGAGTGTGATGCACATTTTACGCAAATAATAGAGCAAACTTTGCCGTGCACGGTATGACAGCAAATTTGTGGCAAAAACAGGAGAAACCTTGCTGTGCACGGCATGACAGCAAATTTGTGGCAAGAATAGGGCAAACCTTGCCGTGCACGGCATGACAACAAATTGGTGGCAAGGATAGGGCAAACCTCTCCATGCACGGTATGATAGCAAATTTGTAACAAGATCAGAACAAACCTTGCTGTGCATGGCGTGATAGCAAATTTGTGGTAATTTTCTATACGGGGTGAGTGATTTAGGATTTCTGTGACAAATTGTGAGAAACGATAAATCTCGCAGAGAGGACTATTTTTTTGTGAAACAATCCGTTCTTTGACGCGTCGTTTAGAAGCTATGCGACCACGCAGACAAAGTCTTAGATGACATTTATTATAATTATGAGATGATGATAATATATGAATAATTGAAAATGAATTCATAATATGATGAATATATGAATTATATATATATATATATATTATATATATATATATATATATATATATATATATATATATATATATATTGTGACGTGACGTTTTTGGGATGCCCGTCACAAGGGTCGAATGACCCGATCGGGGGCGGTTTTTCGGGGGCCTGCGTCCTCCTAATTTAGGGAGAGAGCGGCCGGATCGTCAGATCGATGAGATCTGACTTTTGGTTGTAATAATTAGCGAAAATGTAAGCTCGAGATAAGCCCGCGAGCTAGTTGTCGGCACAAGGTCGAGCGGCGGGATCCCATCCGGCGGAAAGGAAGGAAGAAGGAAGAGGAACGGCCGAGAGCGGGAGTCCGAGATCTCCAGAAAGCGGGAACCGCCAGGTCGTAATCATTTTAATTATTATGGTGCCTTGGCTGAAAATTATCGTTGTTGCCATTCATGTTCTTTTATCTTTTACAGCAGGAGAGAAGGCGGAGGGCCGGAGGCATCCAGCCAACGGGGGCGGCCATTCCACCCGCGCGAAGCGAGGGAGTCCCCAAAGACGGAGCGGCGAGACGGCTCTCACCCCGGGACCTATTCAATCAAATAGGGAAGAGAGCCGCTGCCGAAAACCCGCAACTCTAAACAGGAAAACAACGAATTTCAAAAATTACGGGGCGAGGAACCCGACGATACGGCAGTAAGGACAGCCAGGACCGCGAGGACCACAGGACGGCCATGCGTAACGCGGAAGCGCCATAGGTGGCACGATCGCGATTAATCGCGCCGGCGTGTTTCCCGCAGGACTCTCGTTCGGCACTGTTCGGCGAGCTATCAGGAAGGACGCAGGTCCCTAAGAGCGTGCGAGCGAGATCTAGTCTTTCGAAGGAAACCCGAAGTATTCCGGCCGGTGGGACGAGCGTCGTCGACCCATTTTTGTTGCTGATTGATTATAGGTAATCAGTTCGGAGTCGCGCCCTTAATAGTTGTCGAGCCACGCGTTTTGGTGAATTACTTTTGTGGAATTTTTGGTAGATTGCGTCGCACGGCCGACGGGCATTTGTCACTCATCCGGATTATATAAAATAAACTCTCTCTCTTGTATCGCGCCGCCGCCGACAGTCATTAATGTTCGTTTCGCGTTAATAATCATTGTATGTTGTAAATTATCGGGATTTTCACGTTCGTGCAATCGATTCGGGATCGCGCAAAGTATTGCGTCACGCGACTCGTACACCACAGTCATTCTCGGTAGTTTTCGTCTTCTTTTTGCGTATGGTTAGCAACCATCTTGTACACGTTATATGTAATTAGAGTGAAGAGAAAGCGTAATTCTCAAATATCGGGCAGAGTATTTATCGAGTGTCTTGAAGCCCGCTATTAGTTTCCGCGAATCCTTCGAGTTATATCTTGCGTATTTCGACGCCAAGGTCGTCGCTATTGTTATCGAGGCAAAGATCGGCTCACCGCGAACCTGACTAAAGGACCGATTCGAGTCATACGATCTAGAATTTTTTATTATATCAAAGCGGATTCACGGACGTGCGTAAAGTAGTTACCGGCGCATTCGAGGAATTTCTTTAGTTGTCGCGGCCTAAATAAGTCTCGTACGGCGGAAATCCTCGCGGCCGAAAAGTCGAGTTTAAAGCGTAAGACGCCCGGTAATTAGATACTGTTGCGCACGGTCGTGTCTATCTCCGAGGAAATAATATAACATCTCATTCGCCTGTAAAATATCTACTGTCATCAAAGACTATTACTTATGCGAACTACTCTATACTCTTGTTTCTTTTTAATATGATATTGTTATTTTTATCTTAACATATCGAATACTCATTTTGGCTTCCGTGTTCTCGACTCTCAAGATCTCTCCCGTCTCCCCCGAACCACCCCCTCTACCATTTCTATATATACTGAGTATACTGGGTATACTGAGTAGCCGCGGAATTTTGCCGTCGCGTAATTATCGGTCTCGCAATTGTCTTTTGGTGTTGCTATTGTTGTGAATGGTGCGGCCTGCCGTATCTGGCGCCCAACTTGGTTTATCTTGTGATAAATTGGATTTTTCTGGATCGCGGGATCGATATTCGAAATATGCGCCGAAGATGTGCCGTGGGCACTGAAGAACCACCCGCCGAGAAATCAAATAATTATTAATGAAATAATTGAAAGAAATACGGTTACTATATATATATATATATATATATATATATATATATATATATATATACAGGGTGTCCCAAAGCACCCTTGACAACGCTCGTGAGCAGGTAGAGCACCGTAAACTGAACAGAAAAGTCCTGTACCATTTTTTCTATAACGCTTAATAAAGGAGTTATTATTGAGTAAAGTCTGGTCAATCAGCGCCGACTTTTAGCCGGACGCACGTCAGTGAGCCGCCCGTCTGTTAGTGTGTGTCGCCGTAGCGACGGAGCGCTCACGCACACTACGCAGGCTAAAGGTCGACGCTGATTGGCAAGACTTTACTCAATAATAACTCCTTTAATAAGCGTTATAGAAAAAAATGGTACAGGACTTTTCTGTTCAGTTTACTGTGCTCTACCTGCTCACGAGCGTTGTCAAGGGTGCTTTGGGACACCCTGTATATATATATATATACATATATATATATATATATATATATATATATATATATATATATATATATATATATTGCGACGACTTTTCCTACCGTCTCGCGGCTGAGCGATAAACGCGGCCGCCGACTCGTTCTGTCCGTCGCGCGGGTGTAAATTGCGCCGACGAACAGGAGCTAATTCGCCGAACGGGAGATGCGGAAAAGTCGTTGACAAACACGGGAAAACGGAGAAAAAGATCCACGCGCCAGGTGGGAACGGGATGTTAGGAGTTCCGCGCGTACCGTGACGAGATCCGAGAGATAATCGCGAGAATCGAACTTGGGCGCCAGATACGATCTTTCACGTATCAATTCGCGAAACACGAAATAAGCGCGAAATAAACGCGAAAGAAATGTGTCGGAATTCGCCACGGGCTGACTAACTCGCCTAACGGTAGAGGGGCAGGGCGAGTGTTGATCGAACGCGATAATTTATGCAAGAGGCGACAATTACGGAAACGACAAGTACAACAGAAAGAAAACTCGTAAATTAAACAGAGAAATTAACAGATTTATTATAATAGCGGGAGCCGCAGCTCCTCGAGAATATTAATGATAAACCGCGCGGATATACGGCTGCGGTAAAAGAAACGCGGCTGCGAGACTGGGTGTTAGACGCGGGGCGCGAAACCCCGTAATGCGTATGCCGAGACCGACCCGTTAGATCGGCCGGAATGTTCGCTCGGCTTGAATTACGCCTCGCACTGCGAAGAAATTAAATATTACGTTCTTCTACAATTCGGGCGCAAGACCGGAACAATTCTCGATATTGCCTCGCCAACGGCGATCTTATCGCCCGCTATTACCGCGAAATTATCAATACTCAACTTAAGATTAACAGGCAATTAATACAACGCGGACATACTTCGATTTCGGACGGACATTTTACGCAGAATCGAATGCTCGGCACACACACGCACGCAATTCATGCAAGAATCGCGAGGAAATTCTCACCAAAACGCGCTCACAATTTCGAGACGCGGTGCTTTACAACCGACATAATACGTTGAATTTACATGATCCACATTCTCACGTAACCCATATAATAATCGTGAAGGAAAGTTGCACCGGACGTGCACGCACAGTTTAGACGCGAAGATTCACAAACGAAAGACAAAAATAATCTAACAAATTGAGGCGAATCACACTCACACTCAAACGACCGACATACAGTGCGAACGAGTCTTAAACGCTACACGTGCGAGAACCAACGCAAATATAATCTATGGAATCCGAATCTCCAAAGAGACGACACACGGTTTATTATAAACGCGAGGTAATGTCTCGATCCGCGGAAACCGATACTTTCGAGGCTCCGGGGCTCGAATCGCTTGACGACGTGGCCGTGACGCGAAAATCTATACTAAAGAATCGGGCTTAGCCCGTACACCAAAGTACGAATTCACGGCGACGACGACAGAACGAAACGATTCCGGGCGCGATCGCCAGTGGCGAATATGGCGGAGGGTAACCTCACCGGTACCGTTCCTCTCGTGGTGGTTGCACGGGGTCAGCGACGTCGACGTCCTCTCCCTCGGGTGCGTCCTTCTCAGCTGCCGATCGCCGGGATCCTCTCCGCTCGCTCTCGTCTCGCTATCGTCCTCTCAATTACAAAATTATTCGCTCCGGATCTCACACGCTCGCTATCGGCTCGCAGGCTCGCACCAGTCTGATCCTGAATCGTCGCGATCCAGAATCGATACCTGTGGGCCAGCCGGGGCTGCGCACACGGGGTGCGTATTATCGCGGCCAATCACGCGTTATCGCGCGCTGTGGTCGGCGGGCGGCGCGCTCACGGTCGTAACGGGGTTGCGCGCGCCCCCGGTATTATAGACAATAATTCGCTGGGGCCCTTTTCGCGGGGCCGTCGCGGGGTCTGGGGCGAACGGCTTGGCCGGAAGTATCGCTGCCACCCTTCCTTCCGTCTTTTCCGGGACCGCGTCACGCCATCGGGTGCAGAATTGCAGTCCCTCCGCGGGGACCGGATCCACACGGGCCTGTGTCCTTGCGCGAGGATTCCCTCGCTGTCCCGTGCGTTGCGCATCACGTGTGCGGGTCCTGATCCCGTCGTGACGTAGCTAGTTTGGGCCGTTAGATGTTTTGGATTTCCAAATTGCTGGCTCCTTGCCCCTCTAAGGTCTTCCTTGATTGGCGATCGTATTTTCCGTGACGCTTCAGCGACTTTCCGCTCCTTCTTCCGATGAGGCTCCCAAATGAATTATTCATACGAAAGAAAATCATAAACGAAATTATTATTAAGCTCGGAATCTCAATTAATGACGCCTCTCTGGAGGTAACGGTACGGTTCTCGCAATTATTCGACTGGCGCGGCCCTTTAGCCCGCGCTTTTCGATCGGAGAGGGACTCGGCGGACGCGCGCGAGACGGCAACGTCACACCATATATATATATATATATATATATATATATATATATATGTATGTCAAGAGGCAGCTTTCGGGACGTTTTCTAAACATATGATTTTTATGGATAATAATGTAGCAAATTCTGTTTGGAAGACTTTTCCGTCAACGGAAATCAGTATTTTTGGAAATATTCTGAAATTTATACGGATTGGCAGTTATGAGGTCAATCATATTTTTAATTAAAATGACAAGTATTTTTTATTTAACGTTTGCATTTTGTAGATTTGACATTTACTAATAGTTTTCGATCAATTTTGTATTATAAAATGAAAAAACGAATAAATAATGTACAATTTTTTTAGTAAGTCCTTAATTCTGCCATTTAACCGAATTATTCTTCAGAGGAAAGATAATTTTCAGACTCTCCATATTTTAAATAAAAGAAAGCGAATAATTTCTTTTTACTGAGTTCTTTTTAATTTCACACGAAAAATTATATTAATTGTAAGTGTAATGAATTAATAAGATGCAGTATTAAGTAGAAAAAGGACGAAATTTCGTATAAAAATGCAGGTTCTGAAATCCACCGTTTCGTCAGAATTATAATATATGCTAGGGCAGATTTCAAGTCTTATAATTTTAAATATAACATTTCAAACAAAGTTAAGTTTGTATAACTGTCG